>JANAVB010025562.1:0-106089 GCA_029216955.1 Iris pallida
CCACCATCATCATCTTCCTTCACCTCCTTCTTCATCTTCTTCATGTTCTTCTTCTCCTTTCTTCATCTTTACATTCATCACCACCACCACCACATCCAACGCCACCACCTCTACCAGTCCACGCTCCCCCCCCCCGCCGTGCGCCACCACGTGGCCGGCGCGCTCCCGCAGCAAGGCCAGCCGCAGCAGCAGCAGCGCACTAGGTGCGCGCGCGAGCGGGCCGCCGCGCCGCCGCCGCCGTGGCCGGCCACCCTTGGCCGGGCGCACCCCCAGGCAGCCCGATGGCCGCCGCTGTCTTCCCCGACGCCTTAAATAGTCGATTCGTGCGTTTGGCACGGGTTCCCGTCGGCGCGCGCTCAGAACGAAGTCAGAATTCGCGTCTCGGGGCAGCAACTTCGTGCCAATTTTCTGGACAATCCGACCGTTGGATCGACGATTTCTTCGCTCCGTCTCAATCTCGGTATATACCCCTTCATCACTCTCAAATTTCATCCGTTAATTCCGTCGTTTGCTATGTGAAAATCGGCCGCCACGTTTTAAATTGAACTGTTTTTGGACAGTTTCGTGATGCCAAATTCGTGGGTTCGTATCTTCGTCGTCGCAGCTTCGTTTTACGCGCTACTACCAGTTTCTGTGCACATCTGGTATAACCCTCTTCCTGCCCCCTTATATTTTATTTCAGTTTGAGCTTGTTAGGTCGGTCGAATTCGACGCCAAAGTCGGCCGTTCGAATTCTTAGTGTGTTGCACTTGTAAAATTCCATTTTTGAACCCGGAACTCCGGATTCAATTTCTGACACCACCAGTAGACTCGTGGCATCGTTCTGGTATGTTTTCATATAAAGTTTGTTGGATTTGGAGGATGTGGGCCCTGGCACGCATTTCGGTGCAAAGCGGGCCCCACAGTCCGGGTCAACGGGACTTTTGACGTTGGCTCATCGGAATCCAATTCTGGATATACCGTTGAGTTCGTATCGTCATTCTGGACTCGTTGATATAATTTGCTAGGTTTTAGTGGACATGGGTTCCGGCACGCATTTCGGTGCAAATCGGATACCAATATCCGGGTCAACGGGTCATTTTGAGATTGGCTCATCGGAATCCAATTCTGGATATACCGTTGAGTTCTTATCGTCATTCTGGACTCGTTGACATATAATTTGCTGAGTTTTGAGAACATTGGCTCCGACACGCTTTTCCGTGCAAATCGGATTTCAATGTCCTGGTCAACGGACCAATTTGAGATCGAGTCAACGGAATCCAATTTTGGATATACCGTTGGGTTCGTATCGTCATTCTGGATTCGTGGACATATAATTTGTTAGGTTTGGTAGACTAGTATTCTTGCACGTTTTTCGGTGCAAAGCAGGTCCGACACGGACACCATTTTGACCCGAAATTACCTTTTTACCCCTGTGTCCAAATTGGACTTATGGACAGGCTATCCTAGCTAATTTGACCATTCTGGACACGTTGGTAATGGTTGTTTCACCATCCGACAACATCTGTAGGGTTTTACCATATTATTATAATCTTTCTCCTTTTGTGGTATTTTGAGATCCATCGATTCCAGTGATTTAACAACCACTGAAATTGAATGTGTTGACCATGTGGATATTTATAGAGACTAGCTTTGACCCAGTTTTACCATGGTTGACTACTTTGACTGAACGTCGAAGTAGAGTCAACATTTGACCTAGGTTACTAGTTTGACCTTGGTTGACTACAGTTGACTATTTTGACCAAAAGTCAATCGGAAGTCAACCGTAGCCTAAATTACTAGAACTGGACCGAAGTTGATCAGTTGACCCAAAGTCAACTGTTAGTCAACGTTAGTCAAGTTTGACCTAGAGTTGACCTATAATTGACCAGAGTTGACCAGTTGACCAAAAGTCAACTGTAAATCAACCATTGACTTAGATTGACCTAGTTTGACTTGCTTTGACTTGCCTTGACCTAGTTTGACTTAGTATGACTTGATTTACTACTTCCAAACCCTTATATTGATACAGTATTCCACTATAGGTCATCGAGGCACTGTTCTTGGACCAGTTGACATATTCCACCAGATCACAGGCGAGTACATTCTCTGATAATATTTCTGTTTTATGATATCGTCTATGTTTCTTGTATTTAGTGTAGATATCCTTGTTCTCTTGACACATTGATCACACGGATTGGTATTTCTCTGGATCCCGTCATGAGATGTTATTCCTCGCTTTCCTTGGTATATCTTGTGCAAGTCTTTCTTGTTCCTTGTGCATTGTATAGACACGATTCCTGCGAAGGCTAGCTACCCTCTCGGAGAATCGCATGTCATGATGTGTCATGGTTGGATCCACTATACTGGTCAGGGACGGGGAGTATTAGTGTAGATGTGTGGTCAATACCCGCCTTGTATATCTTGTGAACCTTGTGAATGCCAATCATACACCACACGTATGGTTGGCTAGATCATGACCTTGTGCAGACCCAAGCCGACCACATGTTGTAGCTAGTACTCACACACTTAGATATATGATTCTTGATTCTTGTACATGTCATGATCAGTTTTACTTGCCTTGTTCTAGCTCTAGATTTGTATTTCTGGAATACATATCTAGGTTTAGGGTTCGGTACGATACCACGGCATTTAAGTTTCGAAATTAGGCTATCTTCCGAAATCCTTAGATTTTCGGACAGTCTCCTTTGTATTTCGAGCTCCAAACACAGTAATATAACCGACTCGGAGCAACTCTCCGTAGAATTGACATGGGTCAAAGCCCCTTCGGTGGAACAACTCTACACCGGTCACACACAGTCAATATAGTAGTTAGGAATTGTATAAAACACAAAACTAAGTTTGCCCAAAATTTCAAACATGTATCCTCTACTTGCAAATAGCATAACTCCTATCATATAAATCTAAATACCATTATATTATATACCGTTGGAAAGCTTATCGAATTTTCTACGAAACAAGTGTTTACACATTTTGGATTTGATAAAGTTTAATAGGTCAAAACTGAGGTACAAAGCTGCTGTGTCCTTAAGTTACAGAAATGTTTCCAGGTTTCGACAACGATGTTGCACGGTTAATTTCCTAATATATACATATAGATACTATCATATTATATACCGTTGGAAAGATTATCGAGTTCTCTACGTTTTTTTTCATACATATTTCAATATTAATGTCGTCTGCTAGATCAAAACTAACGCAGGAAAATACTGCACAATAGATTTCTGAATTTCGTTCCAGAATTTTACATCCTTGTTGCACGACCTATAGCTCCTAGCACATAAATCATAATAGCATCATATTATATGTTTTCGGAAACAACGTTGAATTTCCTAGATAACTCATTTAGACATATTTTGATTTTAGTAAAGTTTTTTAGGTGAAAACTGTCTCACAATAAAACTGTGCAGGAAAAATTCCAGAATTGCTTTACTTGAGTGTAATACTTGTACTATAGCTTCTACAACTCCATTAGAAATTATATGTAAATAATATATGCATGGGAGGACTTGCCTTGGGCTAGTGGTAAGGAAAGAATTTGGGAGTAAAAACGTAGGGGTAGAGGAGGTTAAAAGCATAAAGAATGAAAAGTTATATTATATATTATATATATAAAATATATATATTATATATATATATATATAATATATATATTATATATTATTATATATCAAGTACTTGATTCATTTACACTAGATATTATGTATTAACCAATCAAAACCAAGTAACCACCCTTCCTTATGGGCTGTCACAATGCTTCCAAGGGAAGCTAAACTTTGAGTTGGTCAAATGGTAGTTTAGTAATTAGTTAAGTAAATTTGATTAGGGTTTTAACTAATCCAAATTAGCACCAAATAAAATTTAACTTTTTACACTAATTCTAACTTAAACCAATGATGACTTAGCATGATAACAAACTAGCACCTCAAATAAATAAAAATAAAAACTTTTATGCCAAAAAATTATTATTATATTAAAATTTATGCAATTCGAATTAATATTATTAAAATAAAAAATTCTCGTAAAGATATTTTTTCGTAAATGACTCGTCCGAACATTTTCTTTGTTGTAAGTGTAGTGAATAGGTTTATGGCTTCTCCACGAGTTCCACATTGGAAGACAGTTCGATCTTGTACTATCTAGCTCAAAATCTTGGAAAAGAAATTCGTATGGAGAATCAGGATCATACTCGTCTTGGGTGTTTTACATATGCTGGCTGGGGTGCAAGTCTTCCAGATCGACGGTCTACATTCGGCTATTCAGTATTTATTGACGGGAACTTAGTGTTGTAGAAGAGCAAGAAACATAGTGTAGTTTCACGATTGAGTTTCAGAAGCAGAACACCGAGCATTGCTCATGGCACATCAGAGGCGTTATATTTGCAACACAGAGGAGAAACAAAATCGAAAGCAACATATATGTGGTATGATAACCAGTCAGCAATCAACATTGCTACCAATCTTGTATTCCATGAAATGACGAAACACATTGAGATCGACGTCCACTTCGTCTATGATGAATACCAAAAAGGGTCGATAAAATTTCACCATGTGAAGACCTGACCAAATAGCAGATATCTTTACGAAGTCTCTTTTAGGGCCCCGTGTTCGTTTTTTAACAAGTTGGACATGATTGACATCTATGCTCCAGCTTGAAGGAGGGTGTTGAGATATTAGTGCTATTACGTAATACTAAATTAGTGTGGACCAATACGCAAATGTAACATTCTTACTCCTATTACTCCTATATATATATATATATATATATATATATATATATATATATATATATATATATATATATATGGTCTAAACTCATATGAGTAGAGGGGTTATTATATTTGTACACACAGTTGGAAAGAGATGAGTTTAGTTATTGCCTGACTTTCTATTTCAACAAAGAGAACATGCAAGTGAAAAAGAAAAGTACAGAAAAAACAGCCACATTGCTATACATGCTGAAAATCGATAAACAGTATTATTGAATCAGAAAAAAAAATCAGTGATAAGATATTGAAAAATGAATCAATAAAGTATAACAGTGTAAGCAGTCTATATACTATCTAATACGGGTGAGCGAATGAGAAATTCACCAAAGTTGAATATTATGTCATCAAAAAATAATGAGAAACAACATGAGTAGTGCATAAAGCTATGCATAAATGTATCAAACATCTTTCGGGATTTTAATATCTTTTGTTATCTTGGCTCTCTGGAACCGGAAATAGTGAAAGTCAGATTCGAAACTGTTGAAACTGCCAACACTGATACTCGTAAGAAGGATACAATACTGAAACCAATACTACAAACATTGATCGAAACTCAATTTCACAAAAATATAGTTTCTCTCTCCACCACTTTGATTACAAAATCCAAGTCATTTCTTGTACTATTTCATTACATGCATACTTCCATGCCATATGAGGGAGGGTAGGCGCATGGTGGACATGGACATGGACACGGACACGACTATTTGGAAGATAAAACATTGGAACCGCATATCGTTTGACATAAAGAATGCACTACAAAATAATTTAATGATATTTAAAATTCTAAACTATTGTACTGCACGAAGTTTTGCAACAGTGTAAAAATGATCAAATTGTTCATTAGATAAAGTACAAGCATAGATGGATAAACATAACAAAAAACTAATATCTAAAAGACTTTCAATTATGGAATGAGCAAATTAAAGGCAATTTAAAGGCACATCCAAATTTACTCAGAGCTAACTCAATATTGGGACTAGTCCAGTTTAGAGGAATTGTAAATCAGGACAACCCTTTTCCCCCACCCCACCCCAATCTCCCCCAAACCCTCTCAAACCTAATCATTTCTAATTTTTACTCTCTCTTCAAACCCTCTCAAACCTAAACTTCTTCTTTTCCACCATCCCCATCTTCACTAAACCCTAAATTTCTCCACCATCCCCAATCTTCTTCCCAATTTCTTTCCAATCTTCTCCACCATCTCCATCTTCACCACAATCAAGGTACAACTCTTGTTCCCAATCCCTCCATCTTCTTCATTTCTTCATTTGATATTGTTATTTTCATTTCTTTTAAGAAAAGATTCTTCCTAATCCTTGTTATAACTTCATATCGTAATATAGTATCATATTGTAGAAGAACACATGTTACTCGTCCTGTATGTTGTTATTTTTCAATTTTTTGGGATGGATTTGTCGGCGCAGCCACCGGATGGAAGAACACAAGACTTATCTACAGTCTTGTATGTTGTTAGGTTAGAAATTTTTTACAGTCTTGACAACATACAGGACTGCAAAAACTTTCTACAATCATGTGTTCTTCCAGTCTATTCCAGGGTCCTGTGTTCTTCCGGTCTATTCCAGGTCTGTATAAAATTTCTACGTCTGTATGTTAAACATAATTATCTGCTAATTTACTTGATTTTTTTATAGCTTCTCTCATGCCTCTCTTGCAATGGTGATATGATACAGTTTGAGGGAAGAAATGGAAGGAACAATCGCATTTTCCGCCATCAAATAAATCTTGTGTCAGAGACAACCAATAGTTGGAACATAAAACTTGTCGCACTGCAGAAGATATTATTCTTGTTGTAAAGTAAGCAAATGTGAGAATTTATCATATTCATGTCGTGCCTTGTTTAACAAGATATGATAGGAATATGGCTATACTCTCACCTTTGCATACTTTGCGACAAGAATAATCTCTTCTGTAGCGTCGACCGCAACTTGTATGTTCTCGACAAGTACTACAACAAATCGCTGCTACAATTTTTCTTCTCATCTTTTGAAGTACCAAAATCTCGATGGCTCAGTGAGTATCTTGAATTTGGAGTAGGTAGAAAAGTGAAGACCGACATGAACTGACACCAAATGAAGACCGACATCTCGATCGCTTGGTGTTGTAAAACTTTGACTTTTGGTACTTTGAGGTTGGTTGTAATATGCTAAATTATCAAATTGTTGTAATACTTTTGGACAAAATGCATGTAATATGCTAAATTTTGTATTAAGCATCCAGACAATATGATTGCAATCAATTGTCAATATTAGTTTTTTTTTCTTTTAACACACTACTATTTGGTTCTTATAGTTATATTGGGTTCTTATTGTCCTAAATAAAATTTTTGAGATTATTTTGAAATGTGATGCTATTAAACTCTACTTGTGTGATTGTTTAATCTAATGTCCTAGCAACATTTAGGACTGTCAAAAAATTTTGACAGTCCTAAATAAAACTTGCTATTACAACATGTTTCATTTAGGAGTGTCAAATATTTTGACAGTCCTGACAACATTTAGGACTGTCAGAATATTTGACAGTCCTTTCAATTGGTAGGAATGTTTTGACATTCCTAAATAAAACATTGTTTTTGAGACGGTCCATTATCGTCCCCCTCGGATTTTGGGTGAATTTCCGAAGTTCGAAACCCAAAATTGAGTTCAAAACATCAGAAATTCGTCCAAATTAAATCATAAATCAAAATTTAGTTATTAGAAGATGAATTTTAGGCATGAACATGAATTGAGAACATTCTAACTTTTATAGAATAATGAGTTTAGAGTTTAGTGTTTTGGAAAGAAAATGGGAAGAAGACAAAGGCAAAAAAAAAAAAAAAAGTTGGCTTTTATACAATGTAGTGGGCAGCCCCTAACAATTTTTCTAGTGGCAAACTTGTAAATAAAAGAAAAACAAATTGGGCTAGCCCTGAGAAACTTTGAATGTGCCTTTATAATACCCAAATTAAATCTTCACATATGATATTCTAATTTCCTGCAGGCATACTTCTAAACAAAAATACGTGAACGTGGGATCTTGTAATAAGTTCAACCAATGTGCGGCTGGGGAGTACTTACAAAAGCAGAACGAACAAAAAGATGCTCCATAAATTTAAATTAAAAACCTTACATGAAAACCTCACCTGATGTTGGTTTTAGAGCTTCAAACTGACATTTGCATACAATTCTCATAAATAGTCTTTATTTCTTAACCAAAGCTTGAACTCCACAAGACCATAAAATTTTATTACCCTACGTAATATTTAAGAGTACAGTTTATGATACACTTGAATAGATCAAGTTACATCCAAATGCATCAATCAGTATTCATGTGTCGCCACATGGTATAACCAGTGCATTTTCTGTAGATCAATTTATCTTATGGTAACATAGCATTACAAGTGTCACAAGAAAGATTAAATGAATGTTTGAAATCCTAAACACGCCAAAATTGGAATAATTACAAATATTGAGGATTAAGTAACAAGTATTATTGTCTAAGAATATACAAATATTCACAATGATATGAAAACTGTAAGAAGATGCTTTTAAACATCTTCTAAATGAGATTTATGCTAGAATTTCAACCCTAAACATAAAATACCACACATGGTAAAAGTTATAATAAAGTAAAATCAGATGCAGATAATAGAAATGCCTACAAGATGCTAGTAAACTTATAAGTAGTACTTTTCCCTTTGCTTCATGAGCTGAATTTATGAAAACAAATACAAATGTTATTAACGAACAAACTTCCAAGCTTGACGCATGACGTTGTCATCCACATATGGCCGCAGATCCCACATGGTGCAATAGCTTTCTACTTGTTCTGATGATGTGTCCATTAAACTAACAGAACTGATGATTTTTTCCTACAAACAAATGAGGATCAAGACAACTGAGGATCTCACTAAGAGAGCATAGCAAGATTTTTTTTTCCAAGTTTAACTTAAAAACCATCTGACCTGCATCGCATAGTCGAGCTTCAGCATATTATACACCACGGTCATTAAAGTTGCATATGATATTGATTTTTTGAATACCCATTGAATCATAGTGTTACCCTGCGAAGGAATCAAACGAAAAATAGTCGATGTAATTCTCAAGCATAATGTTAGCGGACATCATAGCCCAAATATAGAATTTAATATAAATCCTTATCAAAGTTTAAATTTAAATACAAATTTAATATAAATCCATAGCCTCTCCATATAATTTTGTCCACTTGGGTGATTCCAAAAATTCGAGTTGAAGTTTAGTGCAATTAAAAAGTGGGGTCCTTTGTTCTTGTAATCTAATTAGGAGATAGAGGTGTAACCCTTTTTACTCCTTTCATGAGGTGAAAGAAGAGGATTTAGTAAACTATTTGGAGAAGTTCTTCCCTCTAATTCTATATTGCTTCTTGTTCGCTTCCACATCTTGGTAGTCAAAGGCGCGCCTCGAAGAAAGGCACAACATCTGTGCCTCGCACTTCACTAGGCGAGGCGTATTTCTTCGGGTGCACCCAAGGTGCGCCTTTCAGCAAGGCACAACAAAGATAAGGCGTGCCTAGGCTCGTCTTATGTATTTTTTTTTTACAAAAAAGAAGAGAAATGGAGGTAGTCCTTACCTCATACAAGTGGTAGGGAGGTAGTCTTTTTCACGGTTGCCAAAGTTGGCTACAGTTGAACTTGAAAAACTAAAATTTACTAAAAGTGTGGTAGAAAAAAATACAAATTCTTATTAGTTTTGTTGAGTGTTATTGTTGCTATGCTAGTTCACTTGGTTATGTTAACATATTTTTGTTGATTTTAATATATTATTTGATTTTATTTCTTACGTTACTAATTTATTTATGTATATTTTTATTATTTTTTATTTTGCGCCTCACTTTACTCAGACGCACGCTTTAAGTGCGCCTTGGGCGATATAAACCTTTTGCGCCTCGAGTGTGCCTTGCGCCTTTGACTACCTTGTTCCACATTAACCAACATTCTCTTTCAATCACCAGCATCCCATCAATTATTTTGGTGATTGTCCATCACTATAGATATTGGGATCAATTTAAAAAATGTCCCTCAAATAGCATGCAAGTTATAGTGTTACATTGTCAATATTTCTTCAAACTCCCTCATACAGTCTGCAAGTTCTCTGTGTTCCATTGTCATTACTATAATTCTAGGCATTAGCATCTAGAATACCTTGCGATTCAAATTATGGTGTTCTTCACATTTGAATGGACCAAAATGTAGAAAATAAATATGGATGTTTATCGCTTGTTCATACCTCTTCAAGGGGAAGCCCCTCATATTCCACACCATCATCAAAATTTGGGTCAAAAGTTCGTGAAGAGCTATCATTTACCATCCATGCGATATCCATTGCTTCCTTCTTGAGGGTTTCAAGCTCGTCAAGCAAATGTTTCACTAAAACAGTAAAAAAAACAAGACAAAATATAGTTGAACATATTGGTTAATTCACAACTGTAAACGATGATAAAAGACTTGCTTAGGGAACAACTACAATGGTACACACTGCAACTCAAAATAATCACTGCAATCATCTTATAGACTTATGATCACATTAGTAGTAATATACTTAAAATTTTACAATGATGTTACTTAATAGACATGTTCTGCTATCTTTAGTTGGTCAAGTAAAAGAAAGATTCAAAAAGCATATTTGTCTTTTGACTCCCTTAGTTGTAAATTTCATAGTTTGGGTGGGTACAAGCTGTGACGTTTTGGTCATTTGAACCTTTCGAAGCGACACAAGTTAACCAAGAAATGGAAAGATTGTAAGTAGTTTTATAGGATCACTATCTGCAAAAGTTTCACCTTGGGTTCTGGCGAATAAATTGTCATAAAGTTAAGAATAGGCGATTAGTGATTAAGTTGGAAAGGGGATTAATGCTAGTACATGTTTGGTTAAGCATATATTATGCATCTGTAAAATTTATTGCGTTGGGATTCAAGAGAAATACGAGCTTAAGGGATGGAAGATTCCAAACATTCTTGAGTTGCTAGATACATCAGCATTAGTTGCTAATATTACAGAGGGACTACTTACAGTTATATATTTAAAATATGTCAACAGGGTAGCATGCAGACGTTTCAAAAATTTAGTACCCTCTAGAAATCAAATGTCTCTAGGTCTAAGCGAAGAGCTGATTAACAGATATACTGATATTAAAGAGTATGTTAAGCTAACCTGAGCCCTATTGTCCATTTGAGTTTACTATAAAGGGTCAAACGCATCCTAGTTCTCTAAAGAATGATGGAAAACTACCATGAAGGACCAATGATGACGATGCCCATTTCTCACCTTCTCAGATATTTGTTAGGACTGTCCATTATCCAATGAGAGAAAACGAGTATAACATCAAAAACATGCATCATTGAAAGATTCATGCAAGAATATACAGTTCTCATAAAGGTGAGTTAAGATTATGATTTTTATCTTATTTAAGATAAGATAGCAATGTAGTCGTCTTATTACCTTTAGTAGCGGGTGCAGAGTTCATACTTCCTGAACCTGTCTAACCCTTGAACCATGTGTACTAGCTTTCTTACCTGTTCGTGCCATAGGAGCAGGAGTCTTGCCTTCTTGAGGCTATATTTAGGAGCTAACATGTAGCATTATCACTGGACAGTAGCTATTATGCTCAATTTGGGTGCAGTAATGTATATTTCCCAATAATCTAGCTTGTGAACCTGACTTGCAAGAACAAATGCAACAACACAACTGTAACTAAAACAACGACAGGTATCTGAGAACCAACAAGATCCGTACATTAATTATAACTCTATCTACGGTCCACATGTTTCTATAGAGGTATCTGACTACCGTGTTGTTCACCTAACACTCTCATGGTTCAGAGAAACAAAGTTGACTGACTGAAGCTCAAAATCCCAAATAATCACTCTTTGTAAAGTATATGTCAAAGCAGCATATGTCTTCATATACATAAAATAGGCAGCAGCATTGGGCTCAAAGATTGCCTTGGAATTTCATAAAGCATTAACAAGCAAAGTTAATGCCTGATAAAAAAAATGCTGGAAAATTTTTGCACTAAAGAAAATTTAACATTATCAAAATTACTGTAAATGACCACCTATAATTATGCTAAATCCTAAAATCAAGAGTGCCCACTACAATGACATCAAAGCAAACCAACATACTAAAGTAGTTCAAAAGCGAAATATACTAGAACCTTGCTAGTACTTGTTGCAACAACTGTAAAGAGAACTCTCGCCTAAAACTCACATAGGAAGGGGTAAAATCAAGAATACAACGTGGAACAAGAAGCAATAAATATATATAGCTCCTCTTGGACAACAGTGGCCAGACAAACATTTAATTCATCATGCAGTCAATCTACAAGAATCTTCTACTTGACACCAATCATGGAAAAATCTATACATAGTGCATGAATTAAATATCAATTAAATGGTCAAGCTAAGAAAGAAGCACATAGCAGAAAAGGGTATAGTTCAGGAATAAATTATTTACACTGGAATCTCTAACCTTTTGTTAGATGGTCTTCAAGCCCTTGTCTGCATGAATGTACTTGAATGAGCATGACCATGAAAAATGCATATTTGGTTCAGTCTCCACATAAAAATACAATTCATAGTTAAAGAAGAAATTGGCGAAGCTCTACATAGACAAACATGTTGTGACAATGTAAGGGCGTTAGCAAAATAATGAACACAAATTTTAATCACCATTTTTCCCTGGAAATGTGCTAATTGATAGTTGCAGTCAAGAGCTCAAGACCCAGCTACAATGTATCTTCTGCTTGGGATTTTTGACTTTCATCCCATTATTAATATGAATTTGTACTTACATCCCACTTTTTAATTTTATTAGACTTGTATCCCACTTTTTGTCACGAAAAATATTTTTCGTGACAAAATGAATGTTGTCCGTAACAAAAAGTGCGATGTAAGTCTAATAAAATTAAATGTAAGTACAAATTCATATTAATAAGTAGGATGCAAGTCAAAAATTCGCCAATCAAATTTATGGACCAAGGCAACCACTAGTACTTAATCTCAAATGCGCAAATGTAGCAAGATAATCTAACCCTATTGCTGTTATACCATGGAACTTGGCATTCGAATGTTTGTTATAGATGAAACATCTTTCCAATTGCAAATCTTGTAATTGATATATTCCTTTATAAGATTCCAAGTTAGGGGAAAGAAGGGTTTCTATGTTGAATGAATAAGGACATGATACAAAATATGGCATTTGAATTCCTTTAAAATAAATTAAGATATAGAAACCACATTAATTATTTATTTTATTTTTGAAGAAGAAGGAAGGTAATTGTGGTTTACACCTCAGGGATCCAAATCTCGGTTCTTCAAGTTCTAGCCACTTGGGACAGTGTTTGTTGACATATATACAACACTCCTATTATCAACCACAGGGCTTCAATCATCTTATAGCATGCAAGTCTATTTGTCTACAAAATCAAATGGCAAAAAAAGGACACTAATAAAAGAGTTGGAGAAATAGTATGGACTGTGTATATCAAGAATCAACAAATAGCCCCAAAAAGAAGCCAGCCGTTAATCATGAAGACATACTTTTTTTTTAAAGATTCACAAATGTAACATGTTTGGATGTCTATAAAACATGTTGATCTTGCCAATGGTAATTGTTTTTTTCTTCTTCTCCAGTATTGTAAAAATCACTAGAAACATAATCATGCAAGCACACTATTGAGTGACCTGTACATGATAAGATTACACACTATTGATCTTGAGCACAAAGAAAACTCAGGTATGATTTAGGCAAGTGAGTCATTAGCAAATTTACTTAAAAAGCACGTGGTATGAAGCGCATGTTGAGTGTTGTCCCCAAAAGGACAATATGTCTTACATTCTCAAATAACACAATTGTATATCATTATATCTTGGTCTGGTTACATTTAGCAACTAACCTAAATCCTCAAACTTTGTACATAGTAATCGACGTTTCACATCTGGCCAGGTTTCATGGCATTAGTTGTTCATATCGACTTTCTATGAGATTGTGAATATGTAGAAATTAATAGGTATGGGTACACCCATATGAGCCAGACCCAACCGCAGCCTATTGGGGTTAGTGGATGATAGGTTTCATGGCATTAGGTCTGTATAGAATTTCTATGTGATTGTGAACATGTAGAAATTAATGGGTATGGGACTTATTAGGTACACCCATATGGGCCAACCTGATTTGCAACCATTGGGATTAGTAAATGATTGGGCTCATGGAGTCTGGGTACTTTAGAAGACGATCCTCTGATTACTACTAGTCTAAAAGGAGGTCTAGGCGCCTAGGCGCCAGGCATCTGGTGCCCGTCCGATGTCCGTTTAGGCATCCGCCTAGACCCCCCGATGTCCGACTATGCATGTTTTGAGATTTTATCGACTTTCTCTGCAATTTTCAGTAGATTTTTTGGATTTTATTTATTTATTTTTGAACCGCCTAGATCTAGGCGGCTATGCGCTAGGCAGCGAGTGCCCGCCCGACTAGCACCTAACGCTTTTTACAACCTTGATGATTACCATCTCCCTATTTCTCACATAAATACTCTCTCTCCTCTCTCTCTCTCTCTCTCTCTCTCTCTCTCTAAATATCATTCTCTCTAAAAGAGAGATAATCATATACAAGAGATAATATTACACAGAAGATAATAGATAATAAATAATAAAAATTAGTGAGAATTCAAGGAGAACATACAAAAGATTTGCAGAGGCTCTTAATATATGAACATTAGAGAGAGATTTCATAATTATCTTTGGCTCATTGGCGATGAGATAACCAGTTGAAGAGAATGATCTATTTGGATTGCTTCAGTCTTCATCGGATTTTAATTAATTTAAATTCAATCATGATTTTAGATATAATTTTTAAAACCATACCATTGCCTTCTGGCCTATCTAGTAAAGTCCAAACACTATTGGCATACAACAAATCAACCTTAGATTTCACGGCTTACTCCTAATGTGACATATTGCCATTCTGTAAAGCCTCATTGTAAGATGCTAGATCATTATCCACCACATCAGCTATTGTTTGATACACTAATTCAGACTAATGACACTATTGTTGGGTACACTTGTTCGAACTATGAAGTGCTCTAGAAGTGCAGGTTGACATACAACTCTTAAACATCTAACAGGATCAAAAGTGATTTCAGATTCATTGATTCAATACCTGTGCCTTGGTGAGCTTATTGTTCATAACATAAATTATTGGATTCTAACTGATACAGCTTTGCTCTATCCTTCTTGTCATACCAAAAAGAAAATTGTCTTTCAAAAAAGATATTGCACCAACAAAAATCTTTTGACAAACAACAAATAGAGAGTATGCTCGGGTTTCTTTGGGACATCCCATGAACACAATTCCTAGATAAGGCTCTGTTTAGTTAGCATTTTAAAAGTGATTTTCGGAGTGTAAATGTCATTGTGGTTGAGAATAACGTTTGGTTGCTGCTGGTTGCAGCAGCAGCAAAAAATTGGAAATTGTTTTATGAAAAAACATGCGTTTAAACGTTGTTTTCAGAGTGGATGCAAAAACCCTTTTATGAGTGGTTTTTTTTTCTGTTGTTCCGCTCTCTAAAAAAACACTGTTTACAAACCAGGAGTAGCAACAAAATTCTCTCTCTCCCACGCCTTCTGCTTCTTCTCCATCTTCTCAGACCTCGACTCCCCCTCCACGACCCCGACCTCTCCGATCTCGACTCCTTCGCACAACCACCCCTCCTCTCAGCAAAATTCTCGACAACCGTAAACGTGTCCTTCGGGAATCACAATCCTGGAAGAGGCTTGAGACGGAGCGAGAGACTTCGACGGGAGCTTCCCAGTGACCGAAGCAGCACCGGCGGCGGTTGGAGCCACTTTCTTGGGGGCGAAGGTGATTTTCTGCTACTTAGCAGCGTTCAGCTACGTCGGATTTTCATTGTCATCGTCGTCGAGGAGATCGAAGGGGTTCACTGTGGCCATGGATGATAAGCCCTAAAGTCTGTGCTCTGAGCTCCAAGGGAATCGAGAAGAAATCCAAAGACTAGCAAAAGCTCATACTAGATTGAACCGCCAAGGAAGAAATATAGGGTTTGCGGTGAAACCTAGGGTTTTTTAGAGGGTGGAGAAGAGGATAGGAGGACCGCACCAGCGTCAACGGGAATTTGGGAGGCTATTGAATGCCGGAGTTGGGGTTCGTGGCCGAGGAATCCGACCGGTTGGTCGTTTCCTTCAGCGGCGGTGATTGCCAAGAGGTGATCCAGCAGAGAGTCGATTGTGTGCTTCGGGGTCGGACACGGAGTACTGTTAGAGTAAATGTGTCGACACCGACATAAAATTTGGATAAATTTTTGGTGGACACAAAACTTTGGTGGACGCAGAGATGGCCAGCTAGAAAGTATTTTACCAAACAAAATCTTTAAAGTATTATTTTTTTAAATTATTTTTCAGATAAAAGTAACCAAACGCAAACTCAGAACTCTATACTCACGAAACAACTTTAAAAATTACTTTCAAAAAATGTTTTCAGAACCAAATTTCAGAAAACATATCCAAATGGACCATAATTCATTTGGATTGTCTTCGCACATGTGCATTACTCAAATTCTCATATCTAAGATTTTTCTGAACCGCAAGTCATAACTCATAATTGATCGCACTATATCATCCATCAAGGTGCAATTTCTCATTTTTTATATAATATCTTACTGAGGTGTTCTATGAGGAGTCCATTCAGAAATAATCACATTATCAATAACATATCCCAAGTACTCATCAAGAGGTATTCTCCACCTCTATGTGAGAGAACTTATTGTTCTACCATAGTCCTAAACTCTTACAACTTTTCAAATTTTCGAACTTATATGTTGCATGAGGTATATAATACCATACAAGAGTAATCATCTACAAATGTGAAGAAAATACTCATAGCCTCATCTAGATTTATCGTTCATTGTCTCATTGTCCACACAGATCTATTGTCACTTTCCAAAAGAAATCATTTTTCCTTGAAGACAAGGCTCACAGGTCAGGGGATCGACCTGAACATGTCTAATTGTACCATCCATTTCTGAGTGTTGATGCTATCAATCCATATATGACCAAACCTTAAATGTCATGATGTCTGTTATTAGAAGATCTCACAATTCTCTTTCTTGTCACATCATTAGTTTGTCACATGCAAATCAGCTAAATTACACTCAGCATAAATTTGCAATAAAAAAGAAAATTAAACCATTAACCATTTATTAGTCTACTGGTACCAATTGTTAAACAATTGAGTATAACAACAACAGTTTTCCAAAACTAAAACTATTATCATAAATAAATCTTTACACGGAAATTAGGTTTCTTGTAAACTCAGGTGGATAGTAGCATAGAAAAACATTTTCGCAAGAGTTATTCAAATGGATTATCTGTGCCAGTTACATTTTCTTGAAATTTATCTATGAATCCCAATAACAAGTACAGGTGACCGTTGGTTGGATATCCTTGTCTCCAGAAACCCCTCTAAGAAATTAAAAATATGTGCAGGATTTCAATATGAAATCCCTACTAATCAGGGGAGTTATTAATCAAAAATGTTTCATTGACCTTGTTTGCCACAGAACAATCTCGACATTTGAGGTATTCTCTTTTGTAACAACCTTTGTTTGCTTTTTAATTGTTGTCCTTGGGAAGCACAGACACTCAAAATGTGTGCCATGTCTTGTCAGACACGTACCCAAAATAAAATAGGACATGCCAAACTAGGTGTCGCCATGTCTTTACCTTGGCGTGTCATATATGTGTACGTACAACATAGTTCTGTCCTTACTAAATTTTTGTTTAGTACTCTAAGAAGAAAGCTTGTTGGTAATCTCAAATACAAAATAAACTTGTATCTAGATTCAGCATAACCAACTCAGTAAGAAGTTTTGACAATGGAAAGTGCAACATATTCATCTGATAAATTCATAATAAAAAATGCTTAAAAATTGGGAACGCATGTAGAAACATGACCACTGTCACCTTGGAGCCTTCAGTGATAGGTTCATGAACATTTCAAGTTTATTCATGTATCCCATCTGCTTGAGATTGAGAACATGTCATCCCCAGTAGTATTTTTCATCTTTACGTTGAACAATATGTGTATGTATACTCTAGCTACACATAAATATACACCAAACATTTTGGTATTTCTTGGATCGTAAGTTCAGCAAGCACCATTTTACGCATGTATAACACTTAACCATTTATTGACCTCATCCCAATTTCTTTTTTGGATTACCATCATTAACATGAAGGTCCCCATTTAGGACAAATTAGTAATTTCCAGTAGTTATCACAATATCCAATTTTCTTCAGCTCCTTCCAGCCTTACGTTTAATTACTTACAAATACTTGCAAGGAGATCAAAGGTCATGGTAGAGGTTACAGTTTAAAAACTGTTTAGCGCACTTCAAATTGGAGTTAGGAAATTAAAAAGAAAAAAAATCTTACTCGTCTTTATTTCCAAATTATATGTTTATGTCATCCCCTCAATGACCAAACATATACTTTGATTAATTATGACATAGCTATAACCAATCTTATTATATTTAGTTCTCCATCTGTCGATTTATTCACAAATCACGGGAAAAACCAAACTCTCTACATTTTAAAGCCTCGTGGAATCAGTATGCTTTAGATGGAGCATATGACACAACTAATCAAGTCAAGTGAATCACCCATCACCTAACTCGGCAAAACTCAAAAGAAGTGCAGTAAGGAAATTTAACTCCAACTGAACAAGGACAAAACTTAACTACATATATCAGGGCTACGATGATAAAGTTCGGCATTATTATTGTTGTGTGTGCGCCTGTGCTGCTACATCGGCAGAACCTTCGTGCACATGTAGGTGGGATGGGGGATGTGACCTTTTTCCAGTAAGCCTCTTCTTTATTGCTGTTTTTACCTTTTCCCTAAGCCTCTTCAAATATTTTGGAGAGAGAAGAACTATAAAGGAATCAGGTCGGTGATCCATGATAAATTAATTGATGGAAAAAAAAATTGATCAAAAAATGGGTTCCAATTATGCCTTGATCAAAAAGTAGATACTTGATTGACACAAACATACAAGTTGTAAATAAAAGGCAAATTAGAATTTTAAAATACATGGTTAATTCCCCAAATTTGATTCCAAGTGCACTATTTATAATTGTTTAATCCCTCTTTGAATAACCTAAATACATGAATTTAAAAGAAAACCAGGTACTGTGTTAACTGCTGAATAATATAAATTTATCCTTGATGAACCACGAAAATGTTGGTAGTGACAAAAGAAATGGGAAGAAGGCAATAAAATGGTTTAAGTACTAAAAATTGACCTCTATATCTAATATATAAAAGCATTGACATTATGATGGTGCAAGCTAAGGATATGAGTCATATGACCCATAATCTTACTTTAATGTTTGTAAGCATTTACATGTAACGAGAGGTTTCAAATTGCACACCCTGCTGAACATAAAGATGAATAAATACTCAGTTGTTTATCATCAATGTGATACATAAATGAACTAAAGATTTAGGATAAATCGATGATACATAAAATACATCAATGTGAGGACTCTAAGGTTATGACTATGCCCCTGCTTCCCCATGATCTCAAGCACTTTATTATGAATAATTGAGCAAATAAGTTGCAATTTACATTGTTAAAGCTTCATAATGAGTTAGTTGATGCTGAAATCTAGATAAGAGGAAAATTGTTGATTTTCTAAGTGTGACAGTCAATGAACTTCCTCCTGAAAAGAAAGAGTTCTAAGAGGATACCATAATTTATAAAGGCACAACAATTAAGTTAAAAAAATGATATTTTCAACACAAAAGAGAGTCCCCAAATGCCAAAGGAGATTGCTTCTTTAGTGGCAAACGAGGTCACCTAAAATGGCCCTTACCTTCTCCTTCGAAAAAAACAAGATATAAATCTATCTTTTTTGTTTGTGAAATAATTATCTTAGTGCATTTATATTGGACACCTTGCATGTATCTCTAATTCCTCGCATTGGTTTATGGAGAACTCCTCGTCAGATTGGTTGTAAATGAAGAAGGCACATTTTGTGCCTTGGTGATAAAGCAAATCTTGAGCAGAGGTTTGCAAGTGAGCTGGACTAGGCATGATATGGGTGCGAACCAGGATACATCATTGTGTTAGTGTTTGTACCTCTCTTTATTCCCGTTCTTTACTTACAAATCTACTTTATTGTTATTGCAAAATCACATTCTAGTATAGAAAATGGTTATGCCCATTGTTAGCATGCAACCCAATTCACCCTCATTTAAGAGTTGTGGTAGTAATTTCTACGTTAAACCATTGACGTTGTGAAGAGTATGTATCCATGTGGGAAAAGAAAAACAAGAATAGGCATCAAAGAAGTTAAGTTATAGATACTATACAAATTATTGCAACTTCCGTATATTTCTACAAGTTAAAGATAAGAAAATATTTGACAGACAATTCTAGTATCTGCATATGGTTATGAGTCGGAACAAATTTATATGATCTTACACAGGATTGACTGGATAGTACAGAGAAATTTTACAATCTTAGCACATAAGAAAGTCTACATCTGAAAGGAAAATAATATACTAATTAAACATTTCTTATTTATATTAAAAAATTGTGTTAAGTTATATGCTGCTGTTACGCAACTGCGTGAATAATCTACACAATTCTTGAAAACAGAAAAGCTTATACCTATAAGTGGAAGAATAATAAATGATATCTTGGACATTTTTATCCCTCAGTTATGTACGCAACTAGAAAAAAGTTCAAACAAGCAGATGCATCAATTCAAAAAGGCATGACAAACAATACTTACCTAGTTCCCGACAAAATCCTGTAAGAAACTGATGTCCTATATTGTTGACCAGGTCCTCAAACTTGGCAGTTCTAGAGACAGAGCATAAAAAAAGGTCAATGGAAGAAACATCATGCTTAAAGAGGAATTATGTAAAAATCTAAGAGTACTCCAACACAATTTAGGTCATAAATTGAATATGAAGTCTTTCCCTTCAGAAGCATATGAAATAGGACTCATTACATGTACCAAATATCAAGTGACATTGTGACGATGCACATAATTACTTATACAGATAACGCCAGCAGTAACCATAGTGGAGGATCATCTGAATCATTTATCAGCAACTATACGAGACACACTCGGTATTACGATGATGAAGGTGAACAAATTTACTTGTACAAGTATAGTCAAGCATCTCAGGTACCTCAATGCCAACTTGATATTAGGGATGAGCATAACAAGGAACAATAAGCTGGCTGTAGAGGAAACTCTTCAATAGTCAACCGTGTTAAGTGTGTTTTACTAACAAGATTACCTAGACTACCGACTGTTATGGAACAAAGAACGGAAACATGAACACACTAAGCCACTTTGTATGGAATGGGGAATAGTGGGGCTAGGCTTCTTAGGTGAGACGAAGTATGAGAGAAGTATTTTTACCTTGATTTACAGGGGTTAGGCCTCTTTGATTGCTTCATTTAAGACTTCCTCGCCGCCGACAGACCCATCTTTGGCTGCAAGACAAATACTACCACACCAGCTTTTTTGCTTTTTTTTCTAGGAAAATATGTGGAAAATAAATTAATTCCACAGAAATAGTTTACTAGGAAAAAAATTCCATTGAAATTTTCTTATGGAAAATTTAATCTGGGGGTTTGATTGTCATTATTTTTCACGGAAAATAGTTATTTTCCATGGAAAATAATATTTTCCTATGGGCTGGGCCAGTTTCATTTTCCACCATTTTGAAGGAAACTATGGAAAATGATAGTTTTTTGGGAAAAATTTCCATGGAAAATGTAAGGTATCAAACACTACAACTGGTAGAGAAATTGTGATCGAAATATTTTTCATGGAAAAAAGCCCAATCAAACACACAACCTAAGAAGTGAAAGAGGGTGAGAATTACCATTCTATTTATTAGGATGAGAATGGATATCATATTATAATTTATTAAAATGAATGATTTTCTTTATTAGAAGCTAAACGCCATTTCCAACTGAAAGACTCGACGTTACTAAGGATCTGCTTGGATTGAGGGGAAAGAATAAGCAGAGTTAAGTGGGGTTAAGTAAGGGGGAGTTAAAGTGAGGGGAAGAGTCAATACATATAACCTTGTTTGGATTGGAGAGAGTTAAATGAGGGTATTTAATAACTCTTTCTTGGATTTGAGGTTTTGAGTGTGAGAGAGATTAATAAAAATATAATGGTTACCAAAATACCCTTATTACATGTCATAAAACTAAATTTGATTGAAATTTTAATTAGAACTTGTCATCTTCAGAAATGAGGAAGCTGCGGAGCAACATGTTGAAAAGCAAAAAAATAGAGGAAAAAAGGCATGATATTTTAAGGACAAATAAGGGATATTTATGACTTTTTAAACAAAATCCCTCAATCCCCCTCGTTAACCCTCCGACTTGGGGTTAAAAAAATAGACAACAAATGGTTAAACAAACCCACACTTACCCTACTATAATCTCCCCTCGTAAACCTCTACCCTCAAACCAAGCATGATTTTATTTCCCCTCACTTAACTTCCCCTAAAGACTCGACGTTAATGCTATGGAGGGCTTAATGCTATGTGCCTTAAAAGGAAGTCATTCTCCCCGGTGAAGCCTTGTTAAGATAGGCGAGAAGTGCACGATGTAGTTTTTCCCAGCATTGGTGTTGAATCATGTCCCTTTTCCTAGTCAACACAATTAGACATGTGCGGCTAGGATTAATTTCAATTAGTTTAGGTCTTGGGAGAGTAGGAGACCGAAGGATCTGCTATGTGCTGCTGCTTCAAGGGCACGGATGCGACGACAAGGACACGGACGCAACACCTATTTTGGTCTGTCCTAGAGTATTTTCGGAGTGTCCGGTCTGTGTCCGACACGACATCCTTTTTGGGGTGTCCGCCTCCTAGATAACAATGCCAACTAAAAGAAACAAAAAAATAATGATACGAAACTAATGAAGCGGTAGGAGTTACCTAGACATAAATTCACCGAATATATACGACGCTCGATTGTCCGAGACCATTCGGACCTCCTCCTCCTTCACTCCACCATTCGGCTTCCTGATCCCCGACAAAGGCTTCTCCTTCTTCTTCTCCGCCGCCGCCGCCGCCGCCGAAGAGGATGTAGCGGACGACTCGGACTCCGCCGCCACCGTCGCCCTGAGCACGTTGCTGCCTCGAAAACCCTAGACCAAGCCATCAACGCCGACAGACTTGAAGAAGAAGAAGAGCCAAGTTGTGGTTTTACTATTCTCTATAACAAGGAATAGGGGCTTTGGTGGACCCGGACCCAACTTCCGGCGATCTTCCTCTTTTTAATTGTTTTTTTTATTTACATTTACGAAATAATTTTTCTTCCTCCTCTCTAGTTTTTTTCAAAAAACTAATTTCTTTTTTTTTTCCGGTATCCTCCTCCATCTTTATAATCATTTTATATTTTGATTTTTTTTAAAATGGTCGGACAAGGTTCAAACCAAGCTAATGATGCTTTTAAAATTTACAATTCTTTTTTTGAGGAAAATCTTATTCCTAACGATTTAGTTGGTTCCCCTCCTGAAGTTGGTACCAATGTACCAAATGTTGTAAAGAGAAAACAAAAAGCAAAAGTTTGGAAATTTTTTGTTCTTCTTAATGAAACTAAACCGTGACTTGTTTTAGATAAAAAAAGGTGAAACATTTCCGTACGGGGCCCAATGCAAGAAATGTTCCCGTATATACAAATGGAAGAGGGGTGGCACGGGCACACCCTCAAGACACTACGATACTTGCTACGGTCCAAGGTCAATTCCGGCGACCCAAACTCATATCAGTTTTGGAGGCACTACGGCTTCTTCGGTGGGTACGTTTTCCTATTCAGCTGCCCGTCATAAAACTGAATTTACTAAATATATTATTGTTGATGAACTTCCATTTACTTCGGGTGAAAGTGAATCTTTATATGATTATGCTACAATTGCTTTAAATCCATATTTAATAAAGTTACTAGAGGCGCTGCTAGAAAAGAGGCTATTAGACTCTTTAAAGAAATGAGACTTGCTTTAAAAGAAACGTTTTCGCATGCTAATAAACTAGCTATTACTTCTGATGTGTGGACAAGTAAACAAAACTATGCTTATATTTGTATCACGGCACACTATATAGATTCATTGTGGATGTTGCAAAAGCGCATCGTCTATTTAAAAACTTTAGAATTTCCACACACGGGCTCCGCAATTGCCATTTGTATTTCAAAACACTTGCGTGACTTTGATATTCACAACAAGATTCAATCTATATCTTTTGATAATGCTAGTAATACTGCTGCTATAAATTTATTGTCTTTACTATTTCAACCTATTTTGGAAGGTAGATTATTGCATATTAGGTGTGCTTGCCATATTATTAACTTAGTTGTAAAAGAATATCTTGAATTTTTAGTACACATTTAGAAACTCTCAGAAATTGTTTACACAGCTTGAACATGTCTCCAAGTAGGCAACAAGCTTTTAAGAACACATGTACACATTTTAGTATTCGTTTTAGAAGATTTGTTAAGGATGTTCCACATAGATGGAATTCGACATATTTAATGTTGAAATCCGCACTTCCGTTTAAGGATGCTATTACATATTTTGTAACATGGATCATAATTTTGATCTTTGAATATCCAGTAACTGGAGATGATTGGATAGTTGCTACTTCTATATGTGAATTTTTGAAAATTTTTTACAAGGCTACATGCACTATTTCTCGTGTATATTTTCCTACTTGTTTAGCTTTACGAGAACTTTTTAACATGTCTAGCATGTGTAAGTCCTAAAAAATCAAGTTGCATCCATCAACAAAGCAATAAAAATCAATTGTGCATCCTTCAAATGAATTGCGCAGGAGATAGGTTGCGCATCAACTCGATTGCGCAAGCTGGATTGCGCACCCAGCCAAGTGCACTAGCTGACGTGGCAAAGTCATCATTATCTGACAGAAAATCAGATCCTCTGACAGCTGACAGTTCGAAGAACGAGAAAACTGTTCGTTTCTCGTGCAGCACGGCGCTCGAGGACAGTTGTACAGCCAGCGCAATCTAGCAGTTCAATTGAAGGGCAGTTCAATCCAGCGCAGTCCAACCTCAGCGCAAACTGAAGCCAGCGCAATCTATGAGGTGCAATCCATCAATAAATGACATTCTGTACGTGGCATTCATGCCATCAATTGCTCACTACGTGGCAACTGTCTACACACGATCATGCGCATTTCAATCAAATAGTGCCATGTGTCCAATACAGTTGGCCCACGATCAAGTAACTGCCAGCGCAGTCTGATGTCTGCGCAGTCCAATGCATGCGCAATCCATCTTGCGCAATCCAGAATAACTGAAAAGTAGTTATTTCCAGAACTCTATAAATAGAGTTTCAAGTCCTTCTTAGGGGGGTTCACACATCAAGATCACAGAGAGATCATTATCATCAAAGAAGTCAGGAGTTCTTGCCCAAGTGCTGATGCATTCTTCAGAGGCATCTGCCTTCAACTTCAGAGGCTATCGTCTTCAAAGTTCACATCGTCCAAGGGATAAAGCGATCGTCTTCAGATCGGATTCCTATAGTTGTACTTTCCCAAAATTCAATTGTAATCTTATTACAAAGTTTGTGAAATAAAGATCAACTTTTGTTTTTGCATACAAAATGGCGACTCTGCGGGGGACGACTTTCTCCTCCGACGAGGAAGTGACAACTCAATGTGACGTTGCGTCTATCGGGAAGACGCAGAAGACGCTGGTTGTAAAGGTCAACCAGACAGCCTACGAAGCCATGATCAACTCCAGGACCACCCCTCGTACTACAACAACTTCTGCCACAAGCAAAGTGCGCCCAGTGTGGGTCCATAAGACTGTTGCGCAGTCTGCTGATTCTTCTACCAAGACTGCTGCGCAGTCTACTGTCTCTGCTGCCAAGATTGCTGCACAGTCTGCTATTGCCAGTGCACAAACCACTTCCTATGCTGCTCTGTCAAAGTGCAAGACTCCTCTTCCTCTGGCACAGTTGGCTACAACTCTTCCTGCGCAATCCACCACTCCAGCAACCAGAGTACAACTCAAACACTCTGTGGTTAGAGCTCTTGCTGCGCAAACCACGGCTTCTGTGGCCAAAAGGCCATCTATCAAAATTTCTCATGCGCAATCAACCAGTGCGCCTGCTGTCAAAGCTCCCCTAGCGCAAGCTGTGCCAGCGCAGTCCAAGAAGGACAGTCCTTTGACTGATCTCTCTTCCTCTCACAGCAAGGGCAAAAACTCTGCTCCTCTTTTCAAACATCCAGTTGCTCCAGTGCAATCCACTGGGAGTAGTCTATTGACTATTCCTCCTCTCCAGAACAAAGGAAAAGACCCGTTGGTCTTTTCTCAAACTTTCTCGTCCCACGACTTGGAAGACAACATAGGAAAACGCTCTTTAGCTAACCCTTCTTCACAAAACAAAGGAAAAGGCCCTTTGGTCTTTTCTCAGTCTTCCCCGGTTTTTACCTCGGAAGATCAATCTGAACGTGCCTCGGCACCAATCAGTACAAGGACTCTCTCAAACAAGAGTTCTTCTCTTCTTGCTAAAGGAAATGTACTGATCAAAGAGGTATTCTGCCTACTCCGGTAGCAGAATTCCAAGATCTCCCAACTTTCCAGATATCCCGATCAAAACAGGGCAAATTACTGGTGTATCAGACGGAAACTCCTGGGGGTGAGTTTGCCGATCTACGAAGTTATCTCAACAGATCTCGGTCTACGTCAACTTCGGCAAAACGCAAGCAACCAATGCCGAAGACGAACTTACATCAAAAGCAAACTTCTAAATTCAAACATCCTGACACCTATGCTAATGAAGTGAGTACTTCCATGTACACTCAAGGGACAAAACATCTGAAGAACAAGAACCATGTTCCAAATATTGTCAAAGAACATATCCCTCAAACTTCTTCTCGTCCGGACCTTCGGGAGCACCTCAGGCAAAAGCGGCGACAACGTCTCAACACCTCCAATTCAACCACTTGAGCACCAATGTAATAACAAAGTTATCATCCAGTGTTGTTGCCAGACAACAAAACGATCTGTCTTCGATCGCCTGAACTTTGCAAACTCTGAATCAATGTCAGAAGACGAAGACGAATTGTTGTATGCTTCCGTCAACATGGCATCCCGAGACATTGGAGGTAGAAAGTGCTCCAAGTACGGCAAGCCTCGCCGTCCCAGCCAGCGGTATTTAGATTTACTCCAAGAATCTTCTGAAGGAGTATTTCGACATACCCGATCCCGAAGCCGAGATACAATCGGTCAAAGGAATCTTCTCCAAGATCCTTCTGGTCAACTTCCTACTTCTCATTCAGGGGATGATTCTTTCTCTGATTATGATGCATACAGTGAAAGCTCTGACCGAACAGTTTCTTCTACTGTACCTAGAGAAGTGACAGCTTATGTTGTCACTGATGACCCAGACGCCTCTAGTTCGGTTAATCATGAACATCGAATAGCAGCACTGGAGGATAAGCTGAAAACCATGGCTGAAATGGTTGCCAGTATGCATTCTATCATCGTGGCCCAACATACTGTACCACCAACTGTACCTGCTGCAAGTCCTGAAATCATAGCATCATCAGTGCCTGTTAATACAGGGCTGGGGGTAGTCTCTCCTCAAATACCTCCTGTACAAATTCAACCCACACCCAGTCAATCAGGAGCTGGGGGTAGTGCGTATCATGCTGTCCCTCCCCCTAACACTCTGTCTCGACCTGCTCCTTTGTCATCATCGAAAGATGCTAACGAAGCTGTCAAACTCTTGCGTACTCAGTTCGAGGCCTTCAAAGAGAAAGACAACTTACAGAGACTAGGGATCAAGCAGCCCTATCCAGTTGAATGAAAGGAAGTCCCATTTTCCCCAAAGTACAAGATCCCCACAATTGCACAGTTTGACGGCAATACTTTGCCGAGCCAGTTCATTAACCACTTTGAGGTAATGACCGTCCAACTCCAGCCAAATGACGCTCTTCTTACCAGGGTGTTCGTCGGCTGTTTAGCAGGCGTAGCATACGATTGGTACAGAAGTTTGCCAGATGGTTGTATCACTTCCTTCTCAGGTCTTAAATAAATCTTCTTGGAGCGATTTTACGAGGGAATCAACGACATGACCATGTCAGCCCTCAATAACAAACAAACATAACGAAACCGCTGAGAGTTTCATTGAAAGATTCCGTCGAGAAGCTTTAAAGATGCCGCCTGGGACTCCAGCCGCTATAACCATAGATACTTGCAAGGCGAATCTTTTGCCTATTATCAGCATGTGGACGGGGTCAACTCAATTCCAAGACTGGCCATCATTCATTGTCAACGCCAAAGCAGCCGAAGTTAGCGCTGACAAGTTCAAGCAGCTAGGGGTACACATGTCTAACCCCGACCGAGATGAACATCAGACTTCAAGTAGCGGTAATCGCCAGAACAACCACAAGAATAAAGAGACTTTGAATATCAACTTGCAAAGCAAAGAATCTCTGGCTGTCAATGTGGCCCCGCCTACGTCTACTTCTACTCCTTCTGTCCCTCCACCAAGGGAACCTCGTCCGAAAGTAGAATATTCTTTCGATGAGAATGACACCGTGAGCATCTTTGATTGTTTAATCAAAAGCAATAAACTCCAGCTCCCAGATCCAAATAAGCCTGATGAGGTCGGTAAGACCGATCATCCCAAATATTGTGTCTATCACAGGTTTATTAGGCATCCCACTCGAGCATGCTATGTGCTCAAAGGCAAGATTCAAGAGCTAGTCAATGCTGGTGTTGTCACTCTTCAGCAAGACGAAAAGACTGTTACTACGAACATGGTCTCAGTACAGTTCGGTAGCTTCCCTCCACAGATGGTACAGCATGGTGTCATTCCTATCCCCAAGGCCACTCTTGAGATCGAGAATCTCCCTCTTCCACGAAGTGAAGGTCTTGTCCCCTTATCTCTTGACAATGGTGAGATTATGTGGATTCACCCTGATCTTGCTTCGGAATTTGAAGTTCCCTCTTCCTCCAAGAAGAAAGAACGTTCCAAGGGCAAGACGAAGATTTGCAATATGGTGTCTTTTGATCCCATAGTTGAAGAAGAAATCTTGCTGGGCACCAGATCAGGAAAAGCCTATCTACGGGAGTATCCCGAAGTTCAGGAGAATCCGACTTCTTCTGATTCTGCTCCAGTACAACATGTTTCCACTGAAGATATTCCTCCTGCATCCTCACCGGTTGTAGTACCTATTCTCTCCAAGCCGACGGCAGCCGACAAAGACAAACAACAAGTCCGCTTCGACAAACCTTTGAAAAAGTCATCTCCCTCTGAACTTGAGAAGCCATACAACTTTGATATCTTGGCTCAACTAGCCAATACACCGGCCAGGCTGTCAATCTTCGAACTCTTACGCCTCTCCAAAGAGAATCGAGAAACTATGAGTGAAGCTCTAATGCAGGCTGAAACTTGTCTGACTCTTCTCAAGAAGCCGAAAGAGGAACCTGTCTCTTGCCTCCATTGCCACAGTGTGATGGAATTGATTCCAAACATCACCTTCACACAAGATGATATGCTATTGGAAGACAATAGACATGACCGTCCTCTATACTATACAGGATATGTCGACTCCATGAAGGTCGATCGTATTCTGATAGATCCAGGGTCAGCACTTAGTATCATGCCAAGGACTATGTTAGATGCACTAAAGATCCCAGTACACAGTCTTTCTGGTACAATCACCACTATCTTGGAATTCAACCAGGAAAGAAGTGAACCTCTGGGCAAGATTCGCCTGAAACTCCAAATAGGCAATCTTCGCACTAAGGTGACCTTCTACATCATAGACAACCATGGTTGCTCTTACAATGCTCTTTTGGGGAGACCATTCTTGCATGAACACAATATTGTTCCTTCAACTCTCCATCAATGTTTCAAATACGTTAATGACAATGGAGAGGTTCAAAAAGAGGTTGCAGATCTCTATCCTTTCAAAGGTGTCGAAGCATATTGCAACGATGCTCGCATGTATAAAGAGGAGTTCATGAAGGTAGTATTAGCTCTGGACACTGAAGAAGAACAAGAAGCAGTGCCCAAAGATACCCTTATCATACCTGTCAAAGGGCGTGTTTCTCATGGATATTGTTGCGGGTATGAACCATACAACGAATCTCCCTCAATGGATAAGAGGATACCCAATTAATCCTGATATCTACGAGTCGGTGATGGAGTAGAATTCTTGAAATTATAAATGGGATGTGGATGTTTGAGAGAGAAAGGAGGCTAATGCGAAAGAAAACAAGGAATAATATAGGTTTAAGTGGAAGAACTCTAAAATATTTTACTGAATCCTCTTCTCCCCCTTAGAAAATGAGTAAAGCCGAATGACCTCCCTTTAAACGTACAATGCCGAATGACCTCCCTTTCATTGATAAATACTAAGTAGAGACGAACTGCACTGGAGCAGATCTGGTCGACTGTCCGGGTCAAACTAATGTGCTGCCTATTCATCCGATTGTTGTTTGTGGTTGCTCACTATTTTGGGACCTTTTCCTTTGGCTTCATGTGAAGATCCTCCAGGATCATGCATGAAAAGTATACCAAAAACTAATAGATACAATTGGAAAATATGAAATTGACATTCTTGTGCCCTTCTTTGGATAAATGTGCACCTAAACTTCAATATTCGCATTTTCAGCTGGTTGACTCTATTAATGAAGTTTCACCCATTAAGCTTCCAAATTTCACGGGCCATTATAACATGTTCCTTTAGAAAAAATGTACTAATCATTCTATATTTGAAAAATACCATCTATTAATGTTCGAAGAATTTCTCTAGATGTATTTTCAATTTGTTATCCGACACCCCCCCTCCTCCTTAAATTTCGGTTTATTCGTTAAAATGTCTTTGTGCCAGTCAACGGAACACTCCCCACCCCCTTCCCTCCTGAAATATAAAACTTAAAATTATTTATTACTGCTTCCTACTTGTGTTCTTTTGAGTTTATAGAACTGAATTCATGTGAACTCCAGCCAGCTGGCCGCAGAATGTCTAATTAAGTCTATCCAGATTTCTCTGGCCTGCTAGTTTCTAGTTGAGCTAGGTTAGAATGGGTGGGGCCATTTAAAACACATTTTATGTTCTCTGTAAAATGAGTGTGATTGCAACAGAGAGATCATAAAATCTAGAGTTGAGGTCTGCTCCCAAGCTTCAACAAAGATATGTCAGAAAACAGAATTTGATTATGTTCAACTAGTAGCCCTCAATATGCAAATGGGCCATCAGCAGTTGTAGTTGTCGTTTTGTTGAACTTGTTGCATTTGAGTGTCCGATGATGGATAAGGCGATCATAGTTGTGACCTCTGTGCATAGTTGACCTCTGTGCATGTCCAATTGTATTTGATGTCTGAGCTGCATGTACTATATATGTAGGTTACTACGAAATTATGATAAAGTAATTTTTGGATATATTGACACAAGAGTAAATTGGAAAAGTTGGCCATGACCACCTAGTGATTTCACATTAATGATTTACTCAAGTTTTACCCCTGTTGATATACAGGGGCAACTAATTGTTAGTATCCCCGTTACAGAACATGAATATACACATGAGTTTGATTTCAATTTAAATTGATTAGATGGGTTATGTACATGGACTATTTAAATCCTGAGAACCTAGGAGGCATGGACACTCCACAATTGCTTTCGGGTGACCTTGCCCATGCCATATCATGTCAGATACATTTGAGTCACATGATACTGACACCCCAGAATTGCACTAGGGCACCAATATTTGTGTTGTATTCTTGTCATCGTGTCTATTTCATGTCACGATTGTGTTCATGCTGTATATAGATTTCTGTGATTAGGACAAACTAAATCCCTTTCCGGGCATCACAAGGTGTCCAAGGAACAAGTTGCATACCCGGAGTTGTATATTTGGGCTATGATGTCTGCTAACATTATGCTTGAGAATTACATCGACTATTTTTCGTTTGATTCCTTCGCAGGGTAACACTATGGATTCAATGGGTATTCAAAACAAATCAATATCATATGCAACTTTAATGATCGTGGTGTATAATATGCTGAAGCTCGACTATGCGATGCAGGTCAGATGGTTTTTAAGTTAAACTTGGAAAAAAAAAGTCTTGCTATGCTCTCTTAGTGAGATCCTCAGTTGTCTTGATCCTCATTTGTTTGTAGGAAAAATCATCAGTTCTGTTAGTTTAATGGACACATCATCAGAACAAGTAGAAAGCTATTGCACCATGTGGGATCTGCGGCCATATGTGGATGACAACGTAATGCGTCAAGCTTGGAAGTTTGTTCGTTAATAACATTTGGATTTGTTTTCATAAATTCAGCTCATGAAGCAAAGGGAAAGTATTACGCTTCAGAGGTGCTCATTTGATAGTTTCTATTAGATAAACCATTTCTTGCACAATTTGAACGAGAATGCCAACCAAGTCACTAGTTTCTCACCCTCGTGTATAATTTGGTGTTGTATATGTTTTTTTTTTGGGTTTTGCTTATGTGCTGGAGCATTTCTATGCACACAAGTTGATAAAGCAAAATATGTTTTAGAAACAGACACCGTTAAAAATGTCGTCGATTAGGAAGGATCATGCTTGAGGTTATATGCAAGTAGCTTTTATTAATGTCAATCATTATTAATGTCTATAGACATGCTTTATTGTTGGATTGCTGAATGCTTTGTTGCCAATGATCCAAATCAGTTGTAAAATTTCCTTTGACTGCCAACTGAAGAACATTTTATTGTCAATGGGTCTTTAATCTCTGATGACCAATAGGGAGCGAGAATCTGATGACAATTCTGTTCTTGTGATTGGCAAGTGATTTATTTTGACCCCATTGTCGATGGAAATTTGTAGCATAATAGCTTCTCATAGCTTTTAGTCGGTATTTAACATAAATACAGATGTATCAACATTTTTTTCTTGGAGCATGTTCCTAATATAATATTATTTCCTTAAAAAAATGGTATTCTTTTGCAATATTTGAAGAGCATTGCTGTATGTGACCAAGAATGAGGTCCCAGATAAATTGATCCTTGCATTGTTGTATGTGACCAAAATTGAGTTTCCTAGCATATAATTTCAGTTGGGGCAATCTATGAGTTGATCATTGGATATGTTTTGTTCGAATTGTTTTCTTTGGCATATGTAGTTAGTTGTAAAGTTCATGAAAGAAAACAAGAAGGTAAGATGTTTTCAACATCATCTCAAATTCTTCTTAAGAGCATCTCCAATCCTACTTTTGGGGGAAAGAAATTGTTGCCACATAGTAGTGACAAATTTTTATTTAAAAATCCTTTAATGCAATTGTCAAGTAAATTGTGTAGTTTATGATAAGCTCCTCGTAGCTTACACTAAGCAGTAGCTGCAGTAGTTATGATACTTGCTTAGTATCAGTAAATAAGGCCATAGATGTATTCCCAGCATCTTTACTTTCAAATGACCAATCAACAAAGGAGCCATTGACTCAGCAGCTGACTCAGCATAACTGATTAGTGGCCAGCCTGTCCATTGTAACGAACTGGTTGAATTTAAATAGTGGAGTGCTGTAGGAAAGTGTATGCAATGTTGAGTGCAATTTCCTTCCTTATGCAATTTCTTTTCTTCTAGCGTAATTCTCCCAGATCCCCAATTATCAATAAAATTCCATTACTCCCTCTTCTCCAAATTGTCTACTATTAGTTCAAGCTCCTTCGATCCAGCAATCATGGCTGGAAATGTTCGATCTCCGCCCAATCTGAGAATGCCAGGAAGAGGCTCCATCAGTTTATGTGACAAGTTATAGAAGTCATTGTAAAGTTGGTTGTCTAGTTCTAGATAATGTACTTGACAATGTCTTCATCTTCATATCATCAATTATAAATAAAAACTATTTTAAAAGAGGAAGAAGATAATTTATCTTGGAAGTTGAAAAAAGTAAACATCTCAATATTTGTGCATATATTTGTGTATTGAAGAAGCCTGTTATTTTATAGTCTTTTGTGAATACTCTTGTCACCCAAAAAAGCATTGTCACCTAGAAAAGGCAGTCTTGTTGTCTCATACCACATAAGGATCATAACACATACAAAATAGGTTGTAGATTCTAATACAAATGTACTGTGCCAATTGAATGTTCAACCCTCCATATCTTCCACTATTTCCATGTGGTGCAAGACATGCTGTGGAAGTTACCTGAGACTAGAAGCTTATTGTTTGTACCCAAAAGAGAATGGCTTTTCGTAGAAACTGCAACATGTTTGCTGCCAACTATGTTGAATATGACAAGCTATTTATCTAAATAGAATTTTGCTTCAACATGTCTTTGCCAAAGGAATGGATCCAATATAAAGCCTTACCAATAATGATTTCATGATTGACATTAATAAAAGCTACTTGCATATAACCTCAAGCATGATCCTTCCTAATCGACGACATTTTTAACTGTGTCTGTTTCTAAAACATATTTTGCTTTATCAACTTGTGTGCATAGAAATGCTCCAGCACATAAGCAAAACCCAAAAAAAAAACATATACAACACCCAATTATACACGAGGGTGAGAAACTAGTGACTTGGTTGGCATTCTCGTTCAAATTGTGCAAAATGGTTTATCTAATAGAAACTGTGTCAAATGAGCACCTCCGAAGCGTAATACTTTCCCTTTGCTTCGTGAGCTGAATTTATGAAAACAAATCCAAATGTTATTAACGAACAAACATCCAAGCTTGACGCATGACGTTGTCATCCACATATGGCCGCAGATCCCACATGGTGCAATAGCTTTCTACTTGTTCTGATGATGTGTCCATTAAACTAACAGAACTGATGATTTTTTTCTACAAACAAATGAGGATCAAGACAACTGAGGATCTCACTAAAAGAGCATAGCAAGATTTTTTTCCAAGTTTAACTTAAAAACCATCTGACCTGCATCGCATAGTCGAGCTTCTGATGCCCGGAAAGGGATTTAGTTTGTCCTAATCACAGAAATCTCTATACATACAGCATGAAGAACACAATCGTGACATGAAATAGACACGATGACAATAATACAACGCAAATATTGGTGCCCTAGTGCAATTCTGGGGTGTCAGTATAATGTGACTCAAATGTGTCTGACATGATATGGCATGGGCAAGGTCACCCGAAAGCAATTGTGGAGTGTCCATGCCTCCTAGGTACTCAGGATTTAAATAGTCCATGTACATAACCCATCTAATCAATTTAAATCGAAATCAAACTCATGTGTATATCATGTTCTGTAACGGGGATATTAACAATTAGTTGCCCCTGTATATCAACAGAGGGGTAAAACTTGAGTAAATCATTAATGTGAAATCACTAGGTGGTCATGGCCAACTTTTCCAATTTACTCTTGTGTCAATATATCCAAAAATTACTTTATCATAATTTCGTAGTAACCTACATATATAGACATCAAATACAATTGGACATGCACAGAGGTCAACTATGCACAGAGGTCACAACTATGATCGCCTTATCCATCATCAGACACTCAAATGCAACAAGTTCAACAAAATGACAACTACAACTGCTGATGGCACATTTGCATCATATTGAGGGCTACTAGTTGAACATAATCAAATCCTGTTTTCTGACATATCTTTGTTGAAACTTGGGAGCAGGCCTCAACTCTAGATTTTATGATCTCTCTGTTGCAATCACACTCATTTTACAGAGAACATAAAATGTGTTTCAAATGGCCCCACCCATTCTAACCTAGCTCAACTAGAAACTAGCAGGCCAGAGAAATCTGGATAGACTTAATTAGACATTCTGCGGCCAGCTGACTGGAGTTCACATGAATTCAGTTCTATAAACTCAAAAGAACACAAGTAGGAAGCAGTAATAAATAATTTAAGTTTTATAGTTCAGTAGGGGAAGGGGGTGGGGAGCGTTCCGTACCGGCAACAAAGGCATTTTTACGAATAAACAGAAATTTAAGGAGAGGGGGGGTGACAATGACCTTAATGAAGGGTAGTCAGATAACAAATTGAAAATACATCTAGAGAAATTCTTCGAACATTAATAGATGGTATTTTTCAAATATAGAATGATTAGTACATTTTTTCTAAAGGAACATGTTATAATGGCCCGTGAAATTTGGAAGCTTAATGGGTGAAACTTCATTAATAGAGTCAACAAGCTGAAAATGCGAATATTGAAGTTTAGGTGCACATTTATCCAAAGAAGGGCACAAGAATGTCAATTTCATATTTCCCAATTGTATCTATTAGTTTTTGGTATACTTTTACTGCATGATCCTGGAGGATCTTCACATGAAGCCAAAGGAAAAGGTCCCAAAATAGTGAGCAACCACAAACAACAATCGGATGAATAGGCAGCACATTAGTTTGATCCGGACAGTCGACCAGATCTGCTCCAGTGCAGTTCGTCTCTACTTAGTATTTATCAATGAAAGGGAGGTCATTCGGCATTGTAAGTTTAAAGGGAGGTCATTCGGCTTTACTCATTTTCTAAGGGGGGAGAAGAGGATTCAGTAAAATTATTTTAGAGTTCTTCCACTTAAACCTATATTATTCCTTGTTTTCTTCCGCATTAGCCTCCTTTCTCTCTCAAACATCCACATCCCATTTATAATTTCAAGAATTCTACTCCAGCACCGACTCGTAGATATCAGGATTAATTGGGTATCCTCTTATCCATTGAGGGAGATTCGTTGTATGGTTCATACCCGCAACAATATCGGCCATTTGGCATCTCCAAGACCGGCATTAACCGAGAATTAGAAGGTTTCATAAATGATTGACAACAGATATTTTCTGATAAGGATGTGCAACTCGAGCAACTGTCTGCAACCATAAAGACAACTTTTCCAGCTAGCAATTTAAACCAATCCAAGATGGAGGGTACAACTTCTCAATCCGATGACAGGGAGAACAGTTAGGGACCAAGAGTAGATCGAAAAAGGTCTGAGATAAGTCAATTTCCAAGGGGGAATTGGTGCAACCTTTCAAGCTGAACGCAAGAATTAATCTGTTTGCTACAATGAATGACAAGAAGCTCGATGCTTAAATTGATCATCTCAAGCCTTACTTCACTATGTGCTACAACAAGCAACAAGGATTGATTTGTCAATATATGACCTCGAATTTCACCAAATTGAAGCTTTCAAGCCATGCCCTTATGGGGAGGAACTATTACATGAAGACACATGATGTAACAAAGCAGAGTTGAAAGACCTTCACACGACTCATTTAAAGGAGCAATCCAAGATGACCGCTCTGGATAAATGTTCAGCGAATCACCCGATGAAAAAACAACACTGCACCACCGAATAGCAATGCTTTCACATCGAGTCTAGATAAATCTTGGAATCACAATGAGGACTTCACATGCAAAGACTCTCATTCCTTTCATAAGCTTTCACATCATTAGAATTAAAAAGATTGATGCCATTATATAGGCATACATCCAAATAAATCCTGAAAATTAAAAGATAAAAGTCAAACCTAATTATATCTAAAAGCAACAAAATATGTCAAAAGTAACCAATAAAGACAAGTCTTTAAAAATTAAATTTAAATATATTTAAATTTAGGTTTAAATTCAAATATAAATTTTGAACTAATCCTTAAAAAACAGTCAGTTTTCTCCGGCATCAAATCTTTCTATCTCCCCCTTTTAGAAGTTCGTCCTCGTCAAATCTAGTGGGAATGGAACGAGACTTTGTACCTCCTTTAAGAGCCTCACACACAAGGTTGTTGCTCAGATCTCCTCTAGAGGGGCTTTAAACCCAAGATCTTGCATTACACAATTCACAAGAGTATATAAGCAAGAGTATATGACTAGAGGACCTCGAAGTCTCAAATGCTCTGACACAAAATGAAAGGAACGATACAGGGTGACCGCTCAGGTCAAAGCTTTCAAAAAACTGTACAATGAAAACGTGAAAGCATCGTCCTGCCAGCTAGCAACCACTTCGCTCAAGATAAATCTGGGACTTCCACCAAGAAAATTTTTGCAACCAAAAAAAGAAACTCACAATTTTCTAGTAAGTTTTCATCATTAGAATTACAAATATTGATGCCAACTTAATGATTGCATCCATTAATAAAGATAAATCCTAAAAAACTAAAAGATAATGCAAATCCTACATAAAACAACTAAAGTTAAAGTCAAAACTAACTAATACAGATAAATCCTTATCAAAGTTTAAATTTAAATACAAATTTAATATAAATCCATAGCCTCTCCATATATTTATATAAATATATATATTATATATTATATATATATATATATATAAAATAAAAAATATAGACCCTCCCCAATACCTTGCCTAAGCGAGTGGCTCATGGCACTGGGGCGCCCTTTTATTTAAATTTTGAACTATTCCTAATAAACAAACTATATCCTCTTTCTGCCATGCAGATTTAAATTTTGAAGTAATCCTAAGAAACACACTCAATTTTCTGTCTTGCATCACACATCAGGAAGGAGTTCTACCCATTCAATGATGAACAAGACCAGGGGATAAAATGGAATTTACTTATGGCAGGAGCAGGAGCAACCCGTCAAAGATTACAACATCGAGTTCCATAGACAGTCATATTAGGAGTCTCCATCTGTAACCAACCTACATTCGTGAAGTTCTTTAGGGGATTATATTATACAGTCGTCAAGGCAAGTTATTCGCAGTTGATAGAAGTAGAGAGGCCAGTGGAGAGGCCATTGCAATTGAGGTAAAGAACACAAGTCGGAGCATGAGAAGACGAAGAGTAGGTCCAATAGGGAGAAGGGCAAGCAAGACAAGGATAACAAAGAGCTTCAGTCTAAGGAGTGTGATTGTAAAGGCCATGACAAGGCTACAGTTTATATCTTGCATAGTTTATATCTTGCATCCAGATGAAATCAAATGACTGGAAAGGCGACTGGAAAGGCAGCCCAAGATAAAAAGGCATTGTAGTCCTGAACTCCCCCAGCCAGATAAGCGAATTGTTCTCCTGGCAACTTCAGATGGGACATCGAACTTTGAGGCGAAGGCGAGCACTTCGACGTCAAAAGTTGAAGCAAAGCAGATCATCATAAAAAAAAGTAATGGATCCCGGCAGTCAATAATTTGATAGTACTAGCAAAGATGGAGCTCCAGACTACATGGCATCCCAACTTTTGTCCAATTGGGTGTCCAAAAATTCGAGTTGAAGTTTAGTGCAATTAAAAAGTGGGATCCTTTGTTCTTGTAATCTAATTAGGAGATAGAGAGGTGTAACCCTTTTTACTCCTTTCATGAGGTGAAAGAAGAGGATTTAGTAAACTATTTGGAAAAGTTCTTCCCTCTAATTCTATATTGCTTCTTGTTCGCTTCCACATCTTGGTAGTCAAAGGCGCGCATCGGACGCGCCTCGAAGAAAGGCACAACATCTGTGCCTCGCACTTCACTAGGCGAGGCGTATTTCTTCGGGTGCACCCAAGGCGCGCCTTAGGTGCGCCTTTCAGCAAGGCACAACAAAGAAAAGGCGTGCCTAGGCTCGTCTTATGTATTTTTTTTTTACAAAAAAGAAGAGAAATGGAGGTAGTCCTTACCTCATACAAGTGGTAGGAAGGTAGTCTTTTTCACGGTTGCCAAAGTTGGCTACAGTTGAACTTGAAAAACTAAAATTTACTAAAAGTGTGGTAGAAAAAAACAAATTCTTATTAGTTTTGTTGAGTGTTATTGTTCCTATGCTAGTTCACTTGGTTATGTTAACATATTTTTGTTGATTTTAATATATTATTTGATTTTATTTCTTACGTTACTAATTTATTTATGTATATTTTTATTATTTTTTATTTTGCGCCTCACTTTACTCAGACGCACGCCTTAAGTGCGCCTTGGGCGATATAAACCTTTTGCGCCTCGAGTGCGCCTTGCGCCTTTGACTACCTTGTTCCACATTAACCTACATTCTCTTTCAATCACCAGCATCCCATCAATTATTTTGGTGATTGTCCATCACTATAGATATTGGGATCAATTTAAAAAATGTCCCTCAAACAGCATGCAAGTTATAGTGTTACATTGTCAATATTTCTTCAAACTCCCTCATACAGTCTGCAAGTTCTCTGTGTTCCATTGTCATTACTATAATTTTAGGCATTAGCATCTAGAATACCTTGCGATTCAAATTATGGTGTTCTTCACATTTGGACCAAAATGTAGAAAATAAATATGGATGTTTATCGCTTGTTCATACCTCTTCAAGGGGAAGCCCCTCATATTCCACACAATCATCAAAATTTGGGTCAAAAGTTCGTGAAGAGCTATCATTTACCATCCATGCGATATCCATTGCTTCCTTCTTGAGGGTTTCAAGCTCGTCAAGCAAATGTTTCACTAAAACAGTAAAAAAAACATGACAAAATATAGTTGAACATATTGGTTAATTGACAACTGTAAACGATGATAAAAGACTTGCTTAGGGAACAACTACAATGGTACACACTGCAACTCAAAATAATCACTGCAATCATCTTATAGACTTATGATCACATTAGTAGTAATATACTTAAAATTTTACAATGATGTTACTTAATAGACATGTTCTGCTATCTTTAGTTGGTCAAGTAAAAGAAAGATTCAAAAAGCATATTTGTCTTTTGACTCCCTTAGTTGTAAATTTCATAGTTTGGGTGGGTACAAGCTGTGACGTTTTGGTCATTTGAACCTTTCGAAGCGACACAAGTTAACCAAGAAATGGAAAGATTGTAAGTAGTTTTATAGGATCACTATCTGCAAAAGTTTCACCTTGGGTTCTGGCGAATAATTGTCATAAAGTTAAGAATAGGCGATTAGTGATTAAGTTGGAAAGGGGATTAATGCTAGTACATGTTTGGTTAAGCATATATTATGCATCTGTAAAATTTATTGCGTTGGGATTCAAGAGAAATACGAGCTTAAGGGATGGAAGATTCCAAACATTCTTGAGTTGCTAGATACATCAGCATTAGTTGTTGCTAATATTACAGAGGGACTACTTACAGTTATATATTTAAAATATGTCAACAGGGTAGCATGCAGACGTTTCAAAAATTTAGTACCCTCTAGAAATCAAATGTCTCTAGGTCTAAGCGAAGAGCTGATTAACAGATATACTGATATTAAACAGTATTGTTAAGCTAACCTGAGCCCTATTGTCCATTTGAGTTTACTATAAAGGGTCAAACGCATCCTAGTTCTCTAAAGAATGATGGAAAACTACCATGAAGGACCAATGATGACGATGCCCATTTCTCACCTTCTCAGATATTTATTAGGACTGTCCATTATCCAATGAGAGAAAACGAGTATAACATCAAAAACATGCATCATTGAAGATTCATGCAAGAATATACAGTTCTCATAAAGGTGAGTTAAGATTATGATTTTTATCTTATTTAAGATAAGATAGCAATGTAGTCGTCTTATTACCTTTAGTAGCGGGTGCAGAGTTCATACTTCCTGAACCTGTCTAACCCTTGAACCATGTGTACTAGCTTTCTTACCTGTTCGTGCCATAGGAGCAGGAGTCTTGCCTTCTTGAGGCTATATTTAGGAGCTAACATGTAGCATTATCACTGGACAGTAGCTATTATGCTCAATTTGGGTGCAGTAATGTATATTTCCCAATAATCTAGCTTGTGAACCTGACTTGCAAGAACAAAATGCCAACACAACTGTAACTAAAACAACGACAGGTATCTGAGAACCAACAAGATCCGTACATTAATTATAACTCTATCTACGGTCCACATGTTTCTATAGAGGTATCTGACTACCGTGTTGTTCACCTAACACTCTCATGGTTCAGAGAAACAAAGTTGACTGACTGAAGCTCAAAATCCCAAATAATCACTCTTTGTAAAGTATATGTCAAAGCAGCAGTATGTCTTCATATACATAAAATAGGCAGCGGCATTGGGCTCAAAGATTGCCTTGGAATTTCATAAAGCATTAACAAGCAAAGTTAATGCCTGATAATAAAAATGCTGGAAAATTATTTGCACTAAAGAAAATTTAACATTATCAAAATTACTGTAAATGACCACCTATAATTATGCTAAATCCTAAAATCAAGAGTGCCCACTACAATGACATCAAAGCAAACCAACATACTAAAGTAGTTCAAAAGCGAAATATACTAGAACCTTGCTAGTAGAAATATACTATAGTACTTGTTGCAACAACTGTAAAGAGAACTCTCGCCTAAAACTCACATAGGAAGGGGTAAAATCAAGAATACAACTTGGAACAAGAAGCAATAAATATATATAGCTCCTCTTGGACAACAGTGGCCAGACAAACATTTAATTCATCATGCAGTCAATCTACAAGAATATTCTACTTGACACCAATCATGGAAAAATCTATACATAGTGCATGAATTAAATATAAATTAAATGGTCAAGCTAAGAAAGAAGCACATAGCAGAAAAGGGTATAGTTCAGGAATAAATTATTTACACTGGAATCTCTAACCTTTTGTTAGATGGTCTTCAAGCCCTTGTCTGCATGAATGTACTTGAATGAGCATGACCATGAAAAATGCATATTCGGTTCAGTCTCCACGTAAAAATACAATTCATAGTTAAAGAAGAAATTGGCGAAGCTCTACATAGACAAACATGTTGTGACAATGTAAGGGCGTTAGCAAAATAGTGAACGCAAATACCATTTTTCCCTGGAAATGTGCTAATTGATAGTTGCAGTCAAGAGCTCAAGACCCAGCTACAATGTATCTTCTGCTTGGGATTTTTCGACTTTCATCCCATTATTAATATGAATTTGTACTTACATCCCACTTTTTAATTTTATTAGACTTGCATCCCACTTTTTGTCACGAAAAATATTTTTCGTGACATAATGAATATTTTCGTGACAAAATAAATGTTGTCGGTAACAAAAAGTGCGATGTAAGTCTAATAAAATTAAATGTAAGTACAAATTCATATTAATAAGTAGGATGCAAGTCAAAAATTCGCCAATCAAATTTATGGACCAAGGCAACCACTAGTACTTAATCTCAAATGCGCAAATGTAGCAAGATAATCTAACCCTATTGCTGTTATACCATGGAACCTGGCATTCGAATGTTTGTTATAGATGAAACATCTTTCCAATTGCAAATCTTGTAATTGATATATTCCTTTATAAGATTCCAAGTTAGGGGAGGGTTTCTATGTTGAATGAATAAGGACATGATACAAAATATGGAATTTGAATTCCTTTAAAATAAATTAAGATATAGAAACCACATTAATTATTTATTTTATTTTTGAAGAAGAAGGAAGGTAATTGTGGTTTACACCTCAGGGATCCAAATCTCGGTTCTTCAAGTTCTAGCCACTTGGGACAGTGTTTGTTGACATATATATACAACACTCCTATTATCAACCACAGGGCTTCAATCATCTTATAGCATGCAAGTCTATTTGTCTACAAAATCAAATGGCAAAAAAAGGACACTAATAAAAGAGTTGGAGAAATAGTATGGACTGTGTATATCAAGAATCGACAAATAGCCCCAAAAAGAAGCCAGCCGTTAATCATGAAGACATACTTTTTTTTAAAGATTCACAAATGTAACATGTTTGGATGTCTATAAAACATGTTGATCTTGCCAATGGTAATTGTTATTTTTCTTCTTCTCCAGTATTGTAAAAATCACTACATAAATCATGCAAGCACACTATTGAGTGACCTGTACATGATAAGATTACACACTATTGATCTTGAGCACAAAGAAAACTCAGGTATGATTTAGGCAAGTGAGTCATTAGCAAATTTACTTACTGTTGCACATGTTTTGCACATCATGATGACGTTGCCTACATCCAGCATCAACATATGCCTTCATCCTATCTGTTTGATTAGCTTCGATAATGTTATCAACCACATCGGACGTCTTATAAATATGCGGCCTTTTAAATATCTCTGTCCAAAATCAGACATAAGTTCATATATCTATATACCAATATAGAAAGTTCAAACAATGTGCATCACAATATAATAACAGTGAAAATCTAGAATGGCTGATTAAAAAGGAAAGGTTATTAAATAAATATGCTCAATAAAGGATCCAATAAGAACTAGAACGAATATCGATTTTTTTCAACATTATCAAACATAAAAAGTAGCAAGGGGTTCAAAAGTTGGAATGAAAAGTGTTAAGCTAATATACTACTTAATATAAGTAGTAGTATCATCAAATACCAACCTGCTATAACAGGACTTGAAAAAGGATCAAGAACTTCACTATTCTTTTGCACCACCCATAGACTAACTAATATTTTGTTTCTAATAAATAAGAATGGTCACGGTGATGCCAGTAAATAATAGATAACTGAGTTACAATCTCTCAGGGAAGTCATCTGAGATGCACAAGAAACGAGAATTATCCCAAAAAAACAATGGCTTAAATAGTACCCATGTAATACATTTTTGCTTCATGATAATACATCTCTAGAGACAAAATATGATAAGATGAAACAAACAACCAAACATGATGTGTTATATTAATATATTCCACCTCATTAATGAGAAACAACTAAATTAGGTTTCAAAAATTGAATTATTTATTTGATAGTAAAAGGGGCAAAAGGTAGGCATCATTTCATTCATCAACGATACAAATATCCACAAGGCCAAAGAGGAGAAAGGGAGGGGCTTACAGAAAAGGGGAGCCAAAAATGAAATAAAAGCCTAATCAATATGGGGCAGAAAATGAAAAGGAGACAACTTATTACAAATGAGCCAAAAAGACAAAAAATACGAAAGAAGCATGAAAGTTGCACATGAACTGAACCGTTAAGGCAAGCTGATAGGGGATCCTCGGTCTGACATATGCCTCCCATTCCTATCCAGGAAGTTGTCAGGGCATCAATTTTGTCCACTGCTATTGGAATTGCTAACAAGATCCATATGAATATCAGCAACGTTCTTGGCGAAAAGTTTTAGTCAACTTCTTTTATTTGAGTGCATCCTTCTGCCAATAATCTAGTTTGAAAGCTTCAAATTTACCACATCTGCCTCTCTTTCTTAAATCATGATTTTAATTTAAACTAATTAAATTCGTAAATTTACTAACTTGATGAAGATGGGAGCAAACCAAATAGATCATCTTCTCCTCCACCGGTTTATCTCCAATGAGCCAAGAGATAGATATGAAATTAATGTTGACGAGTTAGGAGCCTCTGTAAAATCCCTCGTACATATATGTATCTCCTTGAATTATCGCTAAGAGAATTCTCTCTTAAATTATGTGTAATATTATATCTTGTATATTATTATCTCTCTTAGAGATAGAAGGAAATTTAAAGTTAGAAGGGGAGAGTATCATGCTTGTGAGAAAGAGGGAGATGAGTAATACAATAATAGGGAAGTGGGCGGTTACTTAAACAACCCATGACTCCATGAACCCCATCATCCACTAACCCCAATCGGTTGTGTATCGGATATTAGCCCATATTGGGTGTACACCAAAAGTAGCTAACTTCGAACTTGTTACACCATAACATAGAGGACCATAACATAGAGGTAAAGAAGGGTACAGAAGGAAGCTCATGAAACTTCGAGGACTCCCACAGTGAGGAAACAGGGATTCACTCACTACCCTTCGTGGTCACTAAAAAGCACGTGGTATGAAGCGCATGTTGAGTGTTGTCCCCAAAGACAATATGTCTTACATTCTCAAATAACACAATTGTACATATCATTATATCTTGGTCTAGTTACATTTAGCAACTAACCTAAATCCTCAAACTTTGTACATAGTAATCGACGTTTCACATCTGGCCAGGTTTCATGGCATTAGGTTGTTCATATCGACTTTCTATGCGATTGTGAATATGTAGAAATTAATAGGTATGGGTACACCCATATGAGCCAGACCCAACCGCAGCCTATTGGGGTTAGTGGATGATAGGTTTCATGGCATTAGGTCTGTATAGAATTTCTATGTGATTGTGAACATGTAGAAATTAATGGGTATGGAACTTATTAGGTACACCCATATGGGCCAACCTGATTTGCAACCTATTGGGATTAGTAAATGATTGGGCTCATGGAGTCTGGGTACTTTAGAAGACCACCCTCTGATTACTACTAGTCTAAAAGGAGGTCTAGGCGCCTAGGCGCCAGGCATCTGGTGCCCGTCCGATGTCCGTTTAGGAGACCCCTCGATTTCCGACTATGCATGTTTTGAGATTTTATGGACTTTCTCTGCAATTTTCAGTAGATTTTTTGGATTTTATTTATTTATTTTTGAACCGCCTAGATCTAGGCGGGCTATGCGCTAGGCAGCGAGTGCCCGTCCGACTAGCACCTAACGCTTTTTACAACCTTGATGATTACCATCTCCCTATTTCTCACATAAAATAGACTCTCCCCCTCTCTCTCTCTCTCTCTCTCTCTCTCTCTCTCTCTCTCTCTAAATATCATTCTCTCTAAAAGAGAGATAATCATATACAAGAGATAATATTACACAGAAGATAATAGATAATAAATAATAAAAATTAGTGAGAATTCAAGGAGAACAAACAAAAGATTTGCAGAGGCTCTTAATATATGAACATTAGAGAGAGATTTCATAATTATCTTTGGCTCATTGGCGATGAGATAAACCAGTTGAAGAGAAGATGATCTATTTGGATTGCTTCAGTCTTCATCGGATTAATTAATTTAAATTCAATCATGATTTTAGATATAATTTTTAAAACCATACCATTGCCTTCTGGCCTATCTAGTAAAGTCCAAACACTATTGGCATACAACAAATCAACCTTAGATTTCACGGCTTACTCCTAATGTGACATATTGTCATTCTGTAAAGCCTCATTGTAAGATGCTAGATCATTATCCACCACATCAGCTATTGTTTGATACACTAATTCAGACTAATGACACTATTGTTGGGTACACTTGCTCGAACTATGAAGTGCTCTAGAAGTGCAGGTTGACATACAACTCTTAAACATCTAACAGGATCAAAAGTGATTTCAGATTCATTGATTCAATACCTGTGCCTTGGTGAGCTTATTGTTCATAACATAAATTATTGGATTCTAACTGATACAGCTTTGCTCTATCCTTCTTTGTCATACCAAAAAGAAAATTGTCTTTCAAAAAAAGAGTATATTGCACCAACAAAAATCTTTTGACAAACAACAAATATAGAGATAGTATGCTCGGGTTTCTTTGGGACATCCCATGAACACAATTCCTAGATAAGGCTCTGTTTAGTTAGCATTTTAAAAGTGATTTTCGGAGTGTAAATGTCAGTGGTTGAAAATAACGTTTGGTTGCTGCTGGTTGCAGTAGAAGCAAAAAAATTGGAAATTGTTTTATGAAAAAAACATGCGTGTAAACGTTGTTTTCAGAGTGGATGCAAAAACCCTTTTATGAGTGGTTTTTTTTCTGTTGTTCCGCTCTCTCTACAAAAAACATTGTTTACAAACCAGGAGTAGCAACAAAATTCTCTCTCTCCGCGCACTCTTCTGCTTCTTCTCCATCTTCTCAGACCTCGACTCCCCCTCCACGACCCCGACCTCTCCGATCTCGACTCCTTCGCACAACCACCCCTCCTCTCAGCAAAATTCTCGACAACCGTAAACGTGTCCTACGGGAATCACAATCCTGGAAGAGGCTTGAGACGGAGCGAGAGACTTCGACGTTCCCAGTGACCGAAGCAGCACCGGCGGCGGTTGGAGCCACTTTCTTGGGGGGCGAAGGTGATTTTCTGCTACTTAGCAGCGTTCAGCTGCGTCGGATTTTCATTGTCATCGTCGTCGAGGAGATCGAAGGGGTTCACTGTGGCCATGGATGATGAAGCCCTAAAGTTTGTGCTCTGAGCTCCAAGGGAATCAAGAAGAAATCCAAAGACTAGCAAAAGCTCATACTAGATTGAACCGCCAAGGAAGAAATATAGGGTTTGCGGTGAAACCTAGGGTTTTTTAGAGGGTGGAGAAGAGGATAGGAGGACCGCACCAGCGTCAACGGAAATTTGGGAGGCTATTGAATGTCGGAGTTGGGGTTCGTGGCCGAGGAATCCGACCGGTTGGTCGTTTCCTTCAGCGGCGGTGATTGCCGGAGAGGTGATCCAGCAGAGAGTCGATTGTGTGCTTCGGGGTCGGACACGGAGTACTGTTAGAGTAAATGTGTCGACACCGACATAATTTGGATAAAATTTTTGGTGGACACAAAATCTTTGGTGGACGCAGAGATGGCCAGCTAGAAAGTATTTTACCAAACAAAATCTTTAAAGTATTATTTTTTTTAAATTATTTTTCAGATAAAAGTAACCAAACGCAAACTCAGAACTCTATACTCACGAAACAACTTTAAAAATTACTTTCAAAAAACTGTTTTCAGAACCAAATTTCAGAAAACATATCCAAATGGACCATAATTCATTTGGATTGTCTTCGCACATGTGCATTACTCAAATTCTCATATCTAAGATTTTTCTGAACCGCAAGTCATAACTCATAATTGATCGCACTATATCATCCATCAAGGTGCAATTTCTCATTTTTTATATAATATCTTACTGAGGTGTTCTATGAGGAGTCCATTCAGAAATAATCACATTATCAATAACATATCCCAAGTACTCATCAAGAGGTATTCTCCACCTCTATGTGAGAGAACTTATTGTTCTACCATAGTCCTAATCTTACAACTTTTCAAATTTTCGAACTTATATGTTGCATGAGGTATATAATACCATACAAGAGTAATCATCTACAAATGTGAAGAAAATACTCATAGCCTCATCTAGATTTATCGTTCATCGTCTCATTGTCCACACAGATCTATTGTCACTTTCCAAAAGAAATCATTTTTCCTTGAAGACAAGGCTCACAGGTCAGGGGATCGACCTGAACATGTCTAATTGTACCATCCATTTCTGAGTGTTGATGCTATCAATCCATATATGACCAAACCTTAAATGTCATGATGTCTGTTATTAGAAGATCTCACAATTCTCTTTCTTGTCACATCATTAGTTTGTCACATGCAAATCAGCTAAATTACACTCAGCATAAATTTGCAATAAAAAAGAAAATTAAACCATTAACCATTTATTAGTCTACTGGTACCAATTGTTAAACAATTAAGTATAACAACAACAGTTTTCCAAAACTAAAACTATTATCATAAATAAATCTTTACACGGAAATTAGGTTTCTTGTAAACTCAGGTGGATAGTAGCATAGAAAAACATTTTCGCAAGAGTTATTCAAATGGATTATCTGTGCCAGTTACATTTTCTTGAAATTTATCTATGAATCCCAATAACAAGTACAGGTGACCGTTGGTTGGATATCCTTGTCTCCAGAAACCCCTCTAAGAAATTAAAAATATGTGCAGGATTTCAATATGAAATCCCTACTAATCAGGGGAGTTATTAATCAAAAATGTTTCATTGACCTTGTTTGCCACAGAACAATCTCGACATTTGAGGTATTCTCTTTTGTAACAACCTTTGTTTGCTTTTTAATTGTTGTCCTTGGGAAGCACAGACACTCAAAATGTGTGCCATGTCTTGTCAGACACGTACCCAAAATAAAATAGGACATGCCAAACTAGGTGTCGCCATGTCTTTACCTTGGCGTGTCATATATGTGTACGTACAACATAGTTCTGTCCTTACTAAATTTTTGTTTAGTACTCTAAGAAGAAAGCTTGTTGGTAATCTCAAATACAAAATAAACTTGTATCTAGATTCAGCATAACCAACTCAGTAAGAAGTTTTGACAATGGAAAGTGCAACATATTCATCTGATAAATTCATAATAAAAAATGCTTAAAAATTGGGAACGCATGTAGAAACATGACCACTGTCACCTTGGAGCCTTCAGTGATAGGTTCATGAACATTTCAAGTTTATTCATGTATCCCATCTGCTTGAGATTGAGAACATGTCATCCCCAGTAGTATTTTTCATCTTTACGTTGAACAATATGTGTATGTATACTCTAGCTACACATAAATATACACCAAACATTTTGGTATTTCTTGGATCGTAAGTTCAGCAAGCACCATTTTACGCATGTATAACACTTAACCATTTATTGACCTCATCCCAATTTCTTTTTTGGATTACCATCATTAACATGAAGGTCCCCATTTAGGACAAATTAGTAATTTCCAGTAGTTATCACAATATCATTTTCTTCAGCTCCTTCCAGCCTTACGTTTAATTACTTACAAATACTTGCAAGGAGATCAAAGGTCATGGTAGAGGTTACAGTTTAAAAACTGTTTAGCGCACTTCAAATTGGAGTTAGGAAATTAAAAAGAAAAAAAATCTTACTCGTCTTTATTTCCAAATTATATGTTTATGTCATCCCCTCAATGACCAAACATATACTTTGATTAATTATGACATAGCTATAACCAATCTTATTATATGTTAGTTCTCCATCTGTCGATTTATTCACAAATCACGGGAAAAACCAAACTCTCTTACATTTTAAAGCCTCGTGGAATCAGTATGCTTTAGATGGAGCATATGACACAACTAATCAAGTCAAGTGAATCACCCATCACCTAGACTCGGCAAAACTCAAAAGAAGTGCAGTATAAGGAAATTTAACTCCAACTGAACAAGGACAAAACTTAATTACATATATCAGGGCTACGATGATAAAGTTCAGCATTATTATTGGTGTGCGCCTGTGCTGCTACATCGGCAGAACCTTCGTGCACATGTAGGTGGGATGGGGGATGTGACCTTTTTCCAGTAAGCCTCTTCTTTATTTGCTGTTTTTACCTTTTCCCTAAGCCTCTTCAAATATTTTGGAGAGAGAAGAACTATAAAGGAATCAGGTCGGTGATCCATGAATAAATTAATTGATGGAAAGAAAAAAAAATTGATCAAAAAATGGGTTCCAATTATGCCTTGATCAAAAAGTAGATACTTGATTGACACAAACATACAAGTTGTAAATAAAAGGCAAATTAGAATTTTAAAATACATGGTTAATTCCCCAAATTTGATTCCAAGTGCACTATTTATAATTGTTTAATCCCTCTTTGAATAACCTAAATACATGAATTTAAAAGAAAACCAGGTACTGTGTTAACTGCTGAATAATATAAATTTATCCTTGATGAACCACGAAAATGTTGGTAGTGACAAAAGAAATGGGAAGAAGGCAATAAAATGTTTAAGTACTAAAAATTGACCTCTATATCTAATATATAAAAGCATTGACATTATATGATGGTGCAAGCTAAGGATATGAGTCATATGACCCATAATCTTACTTTAATGTTTGTAAGCATTTACATGTAACGAGAGGTTTCAAATTGCACACCCTGCTGAACATAAAGATGAATAAAATACTCAGTTGTTTATCATCAATGTGATACATAAATGAACTAAAGATTTAGGATAAATCGATGATACATAAAATACATCAATGTGAGGACTCTAAGGTTATAACTATGCCCCTGCTTCCCCATGATCTCAAGCACTTTATTATGAATAATTGAGCAAATAAGTTGCAATTTACATTGTTAAAGCTTCATAATGAGTTAGTTGATGCTGAATTCTAGATAAGAGGAAAATTGTTGATTTTCTAAGTGTGACAGTCAATGAACTTCCTCCTGAAAAGAAAGAGTTCTAAGAGGATACCATAATTTATAAAGGCACAACAATTAAGTAAAAAAATGATATTTTCAACACAAAAGAGAAGTCCCCAAATGCCAAAGGAGATTGCTTCTTTAGTGGCAAACGAGGTCACCTAAAATGGCCCTTACCTTCTCCTTCGAAAAAAAACAAGATATAAATCTATCTTTTAAGTTGTTTGTGAAATAATTATCTTAGTGCATTTATATTGGACACCTTGCATGTATCTCTAATTCCTCGCATTGGTTTATGGAGAACTCCTCGTCAGATTGGTTGTAAATGAAGAAGGCACATTTTGTGCCTTGGTGATAAAGCAAATCTTGAGCAGAGGTTTGCAAGTGAGCTGGACTAGGCATGATATGGGTGCGAACCAGGATACATCATTGTGTTAGTGTTTGTACCTCTCTTTATTCCCGTTCTTTACTTACAAATCTACTTTATTGTTATTGCAAAATCACATTCTAGTATAGAAAATGGTTATGCCCATTGTTAGCATGCAACCCAATTCACCCTCATTTAAGAGTTGTGGTAGTATTTCTACGTTAAACCATTGACGTTGTGAAGAGTATGTATCCATGTGGGAAAAGAAAAACAAGAATAGGCATCAAAGAAGTTAAGTTATAGATACTATACAAATTATTGCAACTTACGTATATTTCTACAAGTTAAAGATAAGAAAATATTTGACAGACAATTCTAGTATCTGCATATGGTTATGAGTCGGAACAAATTTATATGATCTTACACAGGATTGACTGGATAGTACAGAGAAATTTTACAATCTTAGCACATAAGAAAGTCTACATCTGAAAGGAAAATAATATACTAATTAAACATTTCTTATTTATATTAAAAAATTGTGTTAAGTTATATGCTGCTGTTACGCAACTGCGTGAATAATCTACACAATTCTTGAAAACAGAAAAGCTTATACCTATAAGTGGAAGAATAATAAATGATATCTTGGACATTTTTATCCCTCAGTTATGTACGCAACTAGAAAAAAGTTCAAACAAGCAGATGCATCAATTCAAAAAGGCATGACAAACAATACTTACCTAGTTCCCGACAAAATCCTGTACGAAACTGATGTCCTATATTGTTGACCAGGTCCTCAAACTTGGCAGTTCTAGAGACAGAGCATAAAAGAAAGGTCAATGGAAGAAACATCATGCTTAAAGAGGAATTATGTAAAAATCTAAGAGTACTCCAACACAATTTAGGTCATAAATTGAATATGAAGTCTTTCCCTTCAGAAGCATATGAAATAGGACTCATTACATGTACCAAATATCAAGTGACATTGTCATGCTGTCCCTCCCCCTAACACTCTGTCTCGACCTGCTCCTTCGTCATCATCGAAAGATGCTAACGAAGCTGTCAAACTCTTGCGCACTCAGTTCGAGGCCTTCAAAGAGAAAGACAACTTACAGAGACTAGGGATCAAGCAGCCCTATCCAGTTGAATGGAAGGAAGTCCCATTTTCCCCAAAGTACAAGATCCCCACAATTGCACAGTTTGACGGCAATACTTCGCCGAGCCAGTTCATTAACCACTTTGAGGTAATGACCGTCCAACTCCAGCCAAATGACGCTCTTCTTACCAGGGTGTTCGTCGGCTGTTTAGCAGGCGTAGCATACGATTGGTACAAAAGTTTGCCAGATGGTTGTATCACTTCCTTCTCAGGTCTTAAATAAATCTTCTTGGAGCGATTTTACGAGGGAATCAACGACATGACCATGTCAGCCCTCAATAAAATCAAACAAAGACATAACGAAACCGCTGAGAGTTTCATTGAAAGATTCCGTCGAGAAGCTTTAAAGATGCCGCCTGGGACTCCAGCCGCTATAACCATAGATACTTGCAAGGCGAATCTTTTGCCTATTATCAGCATGTGGACGGGGTCAACTCAATTCCAAGACTGGCCATCATTCATTGTCAACGCCAAAGCAGCCGAAGTTAGCGCTGACAAGTTCAAGCAGCTAGGGGTACACATGTCTAACCCCGACCGAGATGAACATCAGACTTCAAGTAGCGGTAATCGCCAGAACAACCACAAGAATAAAGAGACTTTGAATATCAACTTGCAAAGCAAAGAATCTCTGGCTGTCAATGTGGCCCCGCCTACGTCTACTTCTACTCCTTCTGTCCCTCCACCAAGGGAACCTCGTCCGAAAGTAGAATATTCTTTCGATGAGAATGACACCGTGAGCATCTTTGATTGTTTAATCAAAAGCAATAAACTCCAGCTCCCAGATCCAAATAAGCCTGATGAGGTCGGTAAGACCGATCATCCCAAATATTGTGTCTATCACAAGTTTATTAGGCATCCCACTCGAGCATGCTATGTGCTCAAAGGCAAGATTCAAGAGCTAGTCAATGCTGGTGTTGTCACTCTTCAGCAAGACGAAAAGACTGTTACTGCGAACATGGTCTCAGTACAGTTCGGTAACTTCCCTCCACAGATGGTACAGCATGGTGTCATTCCTATCCCCAAGGCCACTCTTGAGATCGAGAATCTCCCTCTTCCACGAAGTGAAGGTCTTGTCCCCTTATCTCTTGACAATGGTGAGATTATGTGGATTCACCCTGATCTTGCTTCGGAATTTGAAGTTCCCTCTTCCTCCAAGAAGAAAGAACGTTCCAAGGGCAAGACGAAGATTTGCAATATGGTGTCTTTTGATCCCATAGTTGAAGAAGAAATCTTGCTGGGCACCAGATCAGGAAAAGCCTATCTACGGGAGTATCCCGAAGTTCAGGAGAATCCGACTTCTTCTGATTCTGCTCCAGTACAACATGTTTCCACTGAAGATATTCCTCATGCATCCTCACCGGTTGTAGTACCTATTCTCTCCAAGCCGACGGCAGCCGACAAAGACAAACAACAAGTCCGCTTCGACAAACCTTTGAAAAAGTCATCTCCCTCTGAACTTGAGAAGCCATACAACTTTGATATCTTGGCTCAACTAGCCAATACACCGGCCAGGCTGTCAATCTTCGAACTCTTACGCCTCTCCAAAGAGATTCGAGAAACTATGAGTGAAGCTCTAATGCAGGGCTGAAACTTGTCTGACTCTTCTCAAGAAGCCGAAAGAGGAACCTGTCTCTTGCCTCCATTGCCACAGTGTGATAGAATTGATTCCAAACATCACCTTCACACAAGATGATATGCTATTGGAAGACAATAGACATGACCGTCCTCTATACTATACAGGATATGTCGACTCCATGAAGGTCGATCGTATTCTGATAGATCCAGGGTCAGCACTTAGTATCATGCCAAGGACTATGTTAGATGCACTAAAGATCCCAGTACACAGTCTTTCTGGTACAATCACCACTATCTTGGAATTCAACCAGGGAAGAAGTGAACCTCTGGGCAAGATTCGCCTGAAACTCCAAATAGGCAATCTTCGCACTAAGGTGACCTTCTACATCATAGACAACCATGGTTGCTCTTACAATGCTCTTTTGGGGAGATCATTCTTGCATGAACACAACATTGTTCCTTCAACTCTCCATCAATGTTTCAAATACGTTAATGACAATGGAGAGGTTCAAAAAGAGGTTGCAGATCTCTATCCTTTCAAAGGTGTCGAAGCATATTGCAACGATGCTCGCATGTATAAAGAGGAGTTCATGAAGGTAGTATTAGCTCTGGACACTGAAGAAGAACAAGAAGCAGTGCCCAAAGATACCCTTATCATACCTGTCAAAGGGCGTGTTTCTCATGGATATTGTTGCGGGTATGAACCATACAACGAATCTCCCTCAATGGATAAGAGGATACCCAATTAATCCTGATATCTACGAGTCGGTGATGGAGTAGAATTCTTGAAATTATAAATGGGATGTGGATGTTTGAGAGAGAAAGGAGGCTAATGCGAAAGAAAACAAGGAATAATATAGGTTTAAGTGGAAGAACTCTAAAATAATTTTACTGAATCCTCTTCTCCCCTCTTAGAAAATAAGTAAAGCCGAATGACCTCCCTTTAAACGTACAATGCCGAATGACCTCCCTTTCATTGATAAATACTAAGTAGAGACGAACTGCACTGGAGCAGATCTGGTCGACTGTCCGGGTCAAACTAATGTGCTGCCTATTCATCCGATTGTTGTTTGTGGTTGCTCACTATTTTGGGACCCTTTCCTTTGGCTTCATGTGAAGATCCTCCAGGATCATGCATGAAAAGTATACCAAAAACTAATAGATACAATTGGAAAATATGAAATTGACATTCTTGTGCCCTTCTTTGGATAAATGTGCACCTAAACTTCAATATTCGCATTTTCAGCTTGTTGACTCTATTAATGAAGTTTCACCCATTAAGCTTCCAAATTTCACGGGCCATTATAACATGTTCCTTTAGAAAAAAATGTACTAATCATTCTATATTTGAAAAATACCATCTATTAATGTTCGAAGAATTTCTCTAGATGTATTTTCAATTTGTTATCCGACTACCCTTCATTAAAGTCATTGTCACCCCCCCTCCTTAAATTTCGGTTTATTCGTTAAAATGTCTTTGTTGCCAGTCAACGGAACACTCCCCACCCCCTTCCCCTCCTGAAATATAAAACTTAAAATTATTTATTACTGCTTCCTACTTGTGTTCTTTTGAGTTTATAGAACTGAATTCATGTGAACTCCAGCCAGCTGGCCGCAGAATGTCTAATTAAGTCTATCCAGATTTCTCTGGCCTGCTAGTTTCTAGTTGAGCTAGGTTAGAATGGGTGGGGCCATTTAAAACACATTTTATGTTCTCTGTAAAATGAGTGTGATTGCAACAGAGAGATCATAAAATCTAGAGTTGAGGTCTGCTCCCAAGCTTCAACAAAGATATGTCAGAAAACAGAATTTGATTATGTTCAACTAGTAGCCCTCAATATGATGCAAATGGGCCATCAGCAGTTGTAGTTGTCGTTTTGTTGAACTTGTTGCATTTGAGTGTCTGATGATGGATAAGGCGATCATAGTTGTGACCTCTGTGCATAGTTGACCTCTGTGCATGTCCAATTGTATTTGATGTCTGAGCTGCATGTACTATATATGTAGGTTACTACGAAATTATGATAAAGTAATTTTTGGATATATTGACACAAGAGTAAATTGGAAAAGTTGGCCATGACCACCTAGTGATTTCACATTAATGATTTACTCAAGTTTTACCCCTCTGTTGATATACAGGGGCAACTAATTGTTAGTATCCCCGTTACAGAACATGAATATACACATGAGTTTGATTTCAATTTAAATTGATTAGATGGGTTATGTACATGGACTATTTAAATCCTGAGTACCTAGGAGGCAAGGACACTCCACAATTGCTTTCGGGTGACCTTGCCCATGCCATATCATGTCAGATACATTTGAGTCACATGATACTGACACCCCAGAATTGCACTAGGGCACCAATATTTGTGTTGTATTCTTGTCATCGTGTCTATTTCATGTCACGATTGTGTTCATGCTGTATGTATAGAGATTTCTGTGATTAGGACAAACTAAATCCCTTTCCGGGCATCACAAGGTGTCCAAGGAACAAGTTGCATACCCGGAGTTGTATATTTGGGCTATGATGTCTGCTAACATTATGCTTGAGAATTACATCGACTATTTTTCGTTTGATTCCTTCGCAGGGTAACACTATGGATTCAATGGGTATTCAAAACAAATCAATATCATATGCAACTTTAATGATCGTGGTGTATAATATGCTGAAGCTCGACTATGCGATGCAGGTCAGATGGTTTTTAAGTTAAACTTGGAAAAAAAAATCTTGCTATGCTCTCTTAGTGAGATCCTCAGTTGTCTTGATCCTCATTTGTTTGTAGGAAAAAATCATCAGTTCTGTTAGTTTAATGGACACATCATCAGAACAAGTAGAAAGCTATTGCACCATGTGGGATTTCCGGCCATATGTGGATGACAACGTCATGCGTCAAGCTTGGATGTTTGTTCGTTAATAACATTTGGATTTGTTTTCATAAATTCAGCTCACGAAGCAAAGGGAAAGTATTACGCTTCGGAGGTGCTCATTTGACAGTTTCTATTAGATAAACCATTTGTTGCACAATTTGAACGAGAATGCCAACCAAGTCACTAGTTTCTCACCCTCGTGTATAATTGGGTGTTGTATATGTTTTTTTTTTGGGTTTTGCTTATGTGCTGGAGCATTTCTATGCACACAAGTTAATAAAGCAAAATATGTTTTAGAAACAGACACAGTTAAAAATGTCGTCGATTAGGAAGGATCATGCTTGAGGTTATATGCAAGTAGCTTTTATTAATGTCAATCATGAAATCATTATTGGTAAGGCTTTATATTGGATCCATTCCTTTGGCAAAGACATGTTGAAGCAAAATTCTATTTAGATAAATAGCTTGTCATATTCAACATAGTTGGCAGCAAACATGTTGCAGTTTCTACGAAAAGTCATTCTCTTTTGGGTACAAACAATAAGCTTCTAGTCTCAGGTAACTTCCACAGCATGTCTTGCACCACATGGAAATAGTGGAAGATATGGAGGGTTGAACATTCAATTGGCACAGTACATTTGTATTAGAATCTACAACCTATTTTGTATGTGTTATGATCCTTATGTGGCATGAGACAACAAGACTGCCTTTTCTAGGTGACAATGCTTTTTTTGGGTGACAAGAGTATTCACAAAAGACAATAAAATAAAGGCTTCTTCAATACACAAATATATGCACAAATATTGAGATGTTTACTTTTTTCAACTTCCAAGATAAATTATCTTCTTCCTCTTTTAAAATAGTTTTTATTTATAATTGATGATATGAAGATGAAGACATTGTCAAGTACATTATCTAGAACTAGACAACCAACTTTACAATGACTTCTATAACTTGTCACATAAACTGATGGAGCCTCTTCCTGGCATTCTCAGATTGGGCGGAGATCGAACATTTCCAGCCATGATTGCTGGATCGAAGGAGCTTGAACTAATAGTAGACAATTTGGAGAAGAGGGAGTAATGGAATTTTATTGATAATTGGGGATATGGGAGAATTACGCTAGAAGAAAAGAAATTGCATAAGGAAGGAAATTGCACTCAACATTGCATACACTTTCCTACAGCACTCCACTATTTAAATTCAACCAGTTCGTTACAATGGACACGCTGGCCACTAATCAGTTATGCTGAGTCAGCTGCTGAGTCAATGGCTCCTTTGTTGATTGGTCATTTGAAAGTAAAGATGCTGGGAATACATCTATGGCCTTATTTACTGATACTAAGCAAGTATCATAACTACTGCAGCTACTGCTTAGTGTAAGCTACGAGGAGCTTATCATAAACTACACAATTTACTTGACAATTGCATTAATGGATTTTTAAATAAAAATTTGTCACTACTATGTGGCAACAATTTCTTTCCCCCAAAAGTAGGATTGGAGATGCTCTTAAGAAGAATTTGAGATGATGTTGAAAACATCTTACCTTCTTGTTTTCTTTCATGAACTTTACAACTAACTACATCTGCCAAATAAAACAATCCGAACAAAACATATCCAATGATCAACTCATAGATTGCCCCAACTGAAATTATATGCTAGGAAACTCAATTTTGGTCACATACAGCAATGCAAGGATCAATTTATCTAGGACCTCATTCTTGGTCACATACAGCAATGCTCTTCAAATATTGCCAAAGAATACCCTTTTTTTAAGGAAATAATATTATATTAGGAACATGCTCCAAGAAAAAAATGTTGATACATCTGTATTTATGTTAAATACCGACTAAAAGCTATGAGAAGCTATTATGCTACAAATTTCCATCGACAATGGGGTCAAAATAAATCACTTGTCAATCACAAGAACAGAATTGTCAACAGATTCTCGCTCCCTATTGGTCATCAGAGATTAAAGACCCATTGACAATAAAATGTTCTTCAGTTGGCAGTCAAAGGAAATTATACAACTGATTTGGATCATTGGCAACAGAGCATTCAGCAATCCAACAATAAAGCATGTGAAAATTACTCTACACCCTGTGCTTGGTCAAGTCAAATATTAGGGTCCTTGAGCAGCTGCAGACAGCATAAGTTCTGGATTAGCTACAATCAACAATGATCTACACCCTGTGCTTGGTAACATTATTTCTAATTAAAAAAACTTAAAAGGGACTACATAGATGTAAACATCACCTTGTCTCAGCGTCTCTATATACTCCAACCAAGGCCTCAGCCTTGAAATAGAACCTTTCCTTGAGCGATATTACGATACTCTGGAAACCACTTCCACCCTCTGAAACTTGATTTTCCCTAACCTGATCACATGACTTCAACCTAATGAATCCAGCAACCTTTGCAACATTCAAGTTGTCCAAAGCAGCGTCAACTTCGTCGAGGATAAAGAACGGGGATGGCTTGTAGCTGAAGCAGTTGCATACAAAGCAAAAAAAAGTGAGACCTTTTTGAGAAACAAACAAGATCACTCCCATATACCAAGATCACTCCCAAAATATTAGAAAAGAAACCAAAGCAAACTTCATTTAAAGTGCGGTTTGATATCAGGTCCTTTGAGTTTGACAAATATGACACAAACAGCAACATCCAAACACGAGGATAAAGGTTTGAGAAATTGTTCAAAGACATGAAAGGAGTTGGTAAGATTTCTTAATTATGAGAAGAAACTAAAATTGGAGATATCTTTTTCAGTTTTTTGGGGCAAATTTCAGGAAATCACTTGATATACAGCAACCATTGCTCAGGTAAAAAACAATTTTCGCACATGTGTCATCTTCCTCAAAAACCTCAAAGTAGTATACTAGGTAAGAGTCGACGTGTTATCTTCCTCAAAAACCTCAAAAACCTCAAAAACAATTTTCGCACATGTGTCATCTTCCTCAACAATTTTCGCACACGTGTTATCCTTAACAACGGATCTTAATGAGGCAAGGACCCAACGTCAGCAGCTCTATGTTATTACATATCTAGCATCACTTCGTCCTGATGCCGACTCTTCACGATCTCAAACTATTCGATCGAAGAGTCGACGTGGAAGCTTGAATCAAAAATGAAGAACAAATTTCTTTCATTGTTCTCGTAGAGGTAGGTTCTATCCTTAAGTTTCAAGGACGAAACTTTTTATTTTTTGATTATGGTGTAGTGTCCCGTCCCTACATCGTGCCCCGTTTCCGTCCACGGGGTGCACGAGAAAGGAACACTATCGCTATCGATTCAGTCGGGACCGATAGGTCGGAATCGGCCGAATCGATCGAACAGGAACGGTTGAATTAAGATCCATTCCACGTTATGGAATGGCTTCTTCGGAACCAAGTCCCATATTCAGCGGGTTGTGCCTCAACGATTGGCTCTGCGGCTAAGTCGGGAGAGACCTCTCGTTGCTCTGGTTTTCATGCCACGCTTGATTTGGCTTTGGCTTTGGTTATTCGTGAATGCGTTTTCGTGAATGTTTCCGATGGATTTTCATGACTTGCATTTTCGAGCTTCGCATTCATATCAAAATTTATTGAATTATACTGTGTTCTAATCAGTTGCTTATGCGATTGCAGGTGATCGCGTAGGCGACGTCAGCGCAGCCAACCAGCCCCTCGCCTGAAGCAAGTTTAAGGCGAGTGGCTTTCCTTCGTCTCGACCCTCTATTTCAAAATCAATACGAAGTTAAATGAATGCTTGTCATCATAGTGTAGAATCAAAGAAATCATGGCACGATTCTTCACGAAACACCATCTATCAAACTGCCGATATTGAAAATGGAAAACGTGCTTTCTTATGCAATTCCACTTAGCATATGCAAAACAATGAATGAATCGATTAACGTTTATCGCAACGATATGGCTAAGTGAGTAAATCGACTAAGTTCAAAAGAAAGGCTAAGTTTTGCAACTAAAAGAGAAAGGATAAGGTTCTATAAAAGAGAGCATTTTTCAAGATCCTGCAAAACGGTCATTGGACAACTTGTCGACAAGGTGTAGTTTCCTCGAACGGTTGCCTAGGCCAAGGGACCGATTCGGTCCGGGAGGAACGAGTATAGCAAACGCCAGCCTTATATCGGTGTGGGTTATTCGGGAACATTCGCACATGGCTCGCTACCCGCCGCGAAAGGGTCGCCGTCTAACCCGGATATAGTCCGTGATGGCTTGACATTGCCAGTGACCTTCACACCCTTCCACTGCTTAACTAATGCACGTGACACGGGATGAATATGATAGCTGCTTAATGTATACAATTTCATATGCTTGCCTCAAAACATGTTAACATGCAAAGCGATCAGGATGGTTAGAAAGATCACAAAAATAGCTAGCTAACATGTTTATAAAACCGCTTGAATCAAATGCAGAGCTTGGATTTTAGTTAGCCATTTGTCAGTACATGTGATCGTACTGATCCTCGCTCTTTGCAGGTCCCGCGAATCAGGAAGGACGCGCCAACTAGCTCGACGACGTTCGTGATTTTGAAGCTTCGGTCGTATGTCGAAGACTTGTCCTGCAACTCTACTTTTGAAGGCTCTCGATAGTCCAAGAAAGATGGCTCAGCGTCCCTCCATTCCAGATCACTGTTGTGACCATCAGCAGTTGTGCCATCAGCAGTTGTAGTTGTCGTTTTGTTGAACTTGTTGCATTTGAGTGTCTTATGATGGATAAGGCGATCATAGTTGTGACCTCTTTGCATAGTTGACCTCTGTGCATGTCCAATTGTATTTGATGTCTGAGGTGCATGTACTATATATGTAGGTTACTACGAAATTATGATAAAGTAATTTTTGGATATATTGACACAAGAGTAAATTGGAAAAGTTGGCCATGACCACCTAATGATTTCACATTAATGATTTACTCAAGTTTTACCCCCCTGTTGATATACAGGGGCAACTAATTGTTAATATCCCCGTTACAGAACATGAATATACACATGAGTTTGATTTCAATTTAAATTGATTAGATGGGTTATGTACATGGACTATTTAAATCATGAGTAACTAGGAGGCATGGACACTCCACAATTGCTTTCGGGTGACTTGCCCATGCCATATCATGTCAGACACATTTGAGTCACATAATACTGACACCCCAGAATTGCACTAGGGCACCAATATTTGTGTTGTATTCTTGTCATCGTGTCTATTTCATGTCACGATTGTGTTTATGCTGTATGTATAGAGATTTCTGTGATTAGGACAAACTAAATCCCTTTCCGGGCATCACAAGGTGTCCAAGGAACAAGTTGCATACCCGGAGTTGTATATTTGGGCTATGATGTCCGCTAACATTATGCTTGAGAATTACATCGACTATTTTTCGTTTGATTCCTTCGCAGGGTCACACTATGGATTCAATGGGTATTCAAAACAAATCAATATCATATGCAACTTTAATGATCGTGGTGTATAATATGCTGAAGCTCGACTATACGATGCAGGTCAGATGGTTTTTAAGTTAAAACTTGAAAAAAAAATCTTGCTATGCTCTTTTAGTGAGATTCTCAGTTGTCTTGATCCTCATTTGTTTGTAGGAAAAAATCATGATGCAAATGTGCCATCAGCATTATGTTCAATCAGTGATCTGGAATGGAGGGACGCTGAGCCATCTTTCTTGGACTGTCGAGAGCCTTCAAAAGTAGAGTTGCAGGACAAGTCTTCGACGTACGACCGAAGCTTCAAAATCACGAACGTCGTCGAGCTAGTTGGCGCGTCCTTCCTGATTCGCGGGACCTGCAAAGAGCGAGGATCAGTACGATCACATGTACTGACAAATGGCTAATTAAAATCCAAGCTCTGCATTTGATTCAAGCAGTTTTATAAACATGTTAGCTAGCTATTTTTGTAATCTTTCTAACCATCCTGATCGCTTTACATGTTAACATGTTTTGAGGCAAGCATATGAAATTGTATACATTAAGCAGCTATCATATTCATCCCGTGTCACGTGCATTAGTTAAGCAGTGGAAGGGTGTGAAGGTCACTGGCAATGTCAAGCCATCACGGACTATAGCCGAGTTAAACGGCGACCCTTTCGCGGCGGGTAGCGAGCCATGTGCGAATGTTCCCGAATAACCCACGCCGGCGACCCTTTCGCGGCGGGTAGCGAGCCATGTGCGAATGTTCCCGAATAACCCACGCCGATATAAGGCTGGCGCTTGCTATACTCGTTCCTCCCGGACCGAATCGGTCCCTTGGCCTAGGCAACCGTTCGAGAAAACTACACCTTGTCGACAAGTTGTCCAATGACCGTTTTGCAGGATCTTGAAAAATGCTCTCTTTTATAGAACCTTATCCTTTCTCTTTTAGTTGCAAAACTTAGCCTTTCTTTTGAACTTAGTCGATTTACTCACTTAGCCATATCGTTGCGATAAACGTTAATCGATTCATTCATTGTTTTGCATATGCTAAGTGGAATTGCATAAGAAAGCACGTTTTCCATTTTCAATATCGGCAGTTTGATAGCAAGTGTTTCGTGAAGAATCGTGCCATGATTTCTTTGATTCTACACTATGATGACAAGCATTTATTTAACTTCGTATTGATTTTGAAATAGAGGGTCGAGACGAAGGAGGTCAGCCACTCGCCTTAAACTTGCTTCAGGCGAGGGGCTGGTTGGCTGCGATGACGTCGCCTATGCGATCACCTGCAATCGCATAAGCAACTGATTAGAACACAGTATAATTCAATGAATTTTGATATGAATGCGAAGCTCGAAAATGCAAGTCATGAAAATCCATCGGAAACATTCACGAAAACGCATTCACGAATAACCAAAGCCAAAGCCAAATCAAACGTGGCATGAAAACCAGAGCAACGGGAGGTCTCTCCCGACTTAGTCGCAGAGCCAATCCTTGAGGCACAACCCGCTGAATATGGGACTTGGTTCCAAAGAAGCCATTCCATAACGTGGAATGGATCTTAATTCAACCGTTCCTGTTCGATCGATTCGGCCGATTCCGACCTATCGGTCCCGACTGAATCGATAGCGATAGTGTTCCTTTCTCGCACACCCCGTGGACGAAAACGGGACACGATGTAGGGACGGGACACTACACCATAATCAACAAATAAAAAGTTCCGTCCTTGAAACTTAAGGATAGAACCTACCTCTACGAGAACAATGAAAGAAATTTGTTCTTCATTTTTGATTCAAGCTCCCGCGTCGACTCTTCGATCGAATAGTTTGAGATCGTGAAGAGTCGGCATCAGGACGAAGTGATGCTAGATATGTAATAACATAGAGCTGCTGACGTTGGGTCATTGCCTCATTAAGATCCGTTGTTAAGGATAACACGCGGTCCACCTCATCAGTTGTGGCCTAAATGGCACGGAAATGATCCTTATGTGACTTGTCTCCTTGATCAGTTCGGTAGACGCCGACTACCGAGTTATAAATGCGAGGCAAATCATGTTTTTCATCAAACGCGGCCGCTAGAACCTCTCATGATTCTTTCACCGAATTCTTGTTCTGAACCATGTTCTCGACTTATGGTTCCATCGAATTCATCAACTGTGTAAACAATCTGCTATCTCGTCTCCCACTGCTCGTATGTGGGATCATCCACCTTCAGAGGGTTGTTAGTGAGATACTTTGACAACTGCATTTTTCGAAGAGTCTTCTTGACCTTTTTGCGCCACGTGGAGATGTGGAGTAGCCATCCGGACGCTCCAGACTCTGATTAACAAGTCGAATCGATAAAAGTGTCGTACGAGTTCTCGGTGTCCCCGCCTCTGCGTACCCAACACTGGAGTTGTCAGCTGTGCTATTCACCTCAGTGTTTGACATCTTTCAGGTTTTCGATTCGGTTATCGTTGCTCGGAGTATACCGTTGTACGGTGCAGCTCGATTTTCACACCAACTCCGCCAATGCGTAATGTTCACATCAACTTCGTCAATACTGGCATGCACATTCTTGACAAAGATCGAAGATGAATCACACAAGCCAGGAACAGAGATTCACACAAAGCTACTTTGCTCTTTTTTTAGATTCTGATGTGGATACCGAGTTAGGAACAGAGATTCACACAAACTATCAAGTCTGCTCTCTGTTAACTCCTGATGATGTTGTTGAGGTTCAGAGATTCACACAAACTATAGTTTGCTCTCTGAAGAACTCAACTCCAACAATGTTTTTGTTTTTGCTGCAGGGGGGCAGACTGTTGTAGGAGGGGGTGTGGGCTGGCTGCTGTACGCAGGGGGTTGGCGCTAGGCTGGGGGTGGGGGGTAAGTGGAGGCGGCAGGGAAGGGAAAGTGGGTGTGGTGAAGCAAGGGCGGCAGGGGGTGGGCTTGCTGTGGGTCGAAGCCGGGGGGCGCGGTAGGAAAGGGGGTAGGGGAGCGGCAGTGGCAAGGAAGGGTAGGGGTTGCTAGTCGGCGGCTAGGGTTAGGGTTTTTGCTCTGGTACCAAGTAGAAATATAATGAACCCCTCTATTGTCATATCCGGATTTGGACTCATATATATAGGAGTACGAATATTATAGTTACATATAGGTCCACACTTATTTAGATATTACGTAATAGCACTAATATCTCAAGACTCTGTCAATCTGGACCAATCAAATTATGATAACCCCAATTCTGAAATTGTAATTAGAGGTAACTGTGTGGATGCTAAATTCTCTGTTTCCAGACATGATTTTGATTCATTGATACATAAGAAATTTATTCTCTTTGTTTATTAAGGCTTTTGATCATATTGCCAAAAGCATTGATACAATTTACAAGCAAATGACAAAGAGTCATACACATCCACGTGGTGGAACAGCATTACCTTAATCTGGAGAATGATGGCGAGCCTTTCTTGCATGGCATTAAATATACAGCCATGCCTCCGACAAAGCGCTTCACACTTATGGAACAATTATCAGGTGGAGAGAAGACTGTTGCCGCGCTTGCCTTGCTCTTCGCTATTCACAGGTATGTTTTACGATGGCAAAGTGAATCTGATTTCTAATTGTCATGTGATGTCTTTGTGATGAGCCTATTAAATCCTTAATGAGTCCTATCAGAGTTTGTTAGGGTCTCATATAATAGTTGAAATTAGAGTTTGGGTCTCCATAATGTCCGACGTTAGTGTATGGGTCTTGAATTCACTGTTCACTTGCCTACGTGAACAGTGAATTCAAGACCCATACACTAACGTCGGACATTATGGAGACCCAAACTCTAATTTCAACTATTATGTGAGACCTCATTACTAAATAACCCCTTGTTTGTTTATACTTGCTTCTTACCTAGTATAATACTTTGAGGTTTTTGAGGAAGATGACACATGTGCGAAAATTGTTTTTTACCTGAGCAATGGTTGCTGTATATCAAGTGATTTCCTGAAATTTGCCCCAAAAAACTGAAAAAGATATCTCCAATTTTAGTTTCTTCTCATAATTAAGAAATCTTACCAACTCCTTTCATGTCTTTGAACAATTTCTCAAACCTTTATCCTCGTGTTTGGATGTTGCTGCTTGTGTCATATTTGTCAAACTCAAAGGACCTGATATCAAACCGCACTTTAAATGAAGTTGCTTTGGTTTCTTTTCTAATATTTTGGGAGTGATCTTGGTATATGGGAGTTATCTTGTTTGTTTCTCAAAAAGGTCTAATTTTTTTTTTGCTTTGTATGCAACTGCTTCAGCTACAAGCCATCCCCGTTCTTTATCCTCGACGAAGTTGACGCTGCTTTGGACAACTTGAATGTTGCAAAGGTTGCTGGATTCATTAGGTTGAAGTCATGTGATCAGGTTAGGGAAAATCAAGTTTCAGAGGGTGGAAGTGGTTTCCAGAGTATCGTAATATCGCTCAAGGAAAGGTTATATGACAAGGCTGAGGCCTTCGTTGGAGTCTATATAGACTCGGAGACAAGGTGATGTTTACATATATGTAGTCCATTTTAAGTTTTTTTAATTAAAAATAATGTTACTAAGATCATTGTTGATTGTTGCTAATCCAGAACTTATGCTGTCTGCAGCTGCTCAAGAACCCTAACATTTAACTTGACCAAGCACAGGGTGTAGAGTAATTTTCGTTGGATTGTTGAATGCTTTGTTGCCAATGATCCAAATCAGTTGTAAAATTTCCTTTGACTGCCAACTGAAGAACATTTTATTGTCAATGGGTCTTTAATCTCTGATGACCAATAGGGAGCGAGAATCTGATGACAATTCTGTTCTTGTGATTGGCAAGTGATTTATTTTGACCCCATTGTCGATGGAAATTTGTAGCATAATAGCTTCTCATAGCTTTTAGTCGGTATTTAACATAAATACAGATGTATCAACATTTTTTTCTTGGAGCATGTTCCTAATATAATATTATTTCCTTAAAAAAATGGTATTCTTTTGCAATATTTGAAGAGCATTGCTGTATGTGACCAAGAATGAGGTCCCAGATAAATTGATCCTTGCATTGTTGTATGTGACCAAAATTGAGTTTCCTAGCATATAATTTCAGTTGGGGCAATCTATGAGTTGATCATTGGATATGTTTTGTTCGGATTGTTTTATTTGGCATATGTAGTTAGTTGTAAAGTTCATGAAAGAAAACAAGAAGGTAAGATGTTTTCAACATCATCTCAAATTCTTCTTAAGAGCATCTCCAATCCTACTTTGGGGGGAAAGAAATTGTTGCCACATAGTAGTGACAAATTTTTATTTAAAAATCCTTTAATGCAATTGTCAAGTAAATTGTGTAGTTTATGATAAGCTCCTCGTAGCTTACACTAAGCAGTAGCTGCAGTAGTTATGATACTTGCTTAGTATCAGTAAATAAGGCCATAGATGTATTCCCAGCATCTTTACTTTCAAATGACCAATCAACAAAGGAGCCATTGACTCAGCAGCTGACTCAGCATAACTGATTAGTGGCCAGCCTGTCCATTGTAACGAACGGGTTGAATTTAAATAGTGGAGTGTTGTAGGAAAGTGTATGCAATGTTGAGTGCAATTTCCTTATGCAATTTCTTTTCTTCTAGCGTAATTCTCCCAGATCCCCAATTATCAATAAAATTCCATTACTCCCTCTTCTCCAAATTGTCTACTATTAGTTCAAGCTCCTTCGATCCAGCAATCATGGCTGGAAATGTTCGATCTCCGCCCAATCTGCGAATGCCAGGAAGAGGCTCCATCAGTTTATGTGACAAGTTATAGAAGTCATTGTAAAGTTGGTTGTCTAGTTCTAAACAATGTACTTGACAATGTCTTCATCTTCATATCATCAAATATAAATAAAAACTATTTTAAAAGAGGAAGAAGATAATTTATCTTGGAAGTTGAAAAAAGTAAACATCTCAATATTTGTGCATATATTTGTGTATTGAAGAAGCCTGTTATTTTATAGTCTTTTGTGAATACTCTTGTCACCCAAAAAAGCATTGTCACCTAGAAAAGGCAGTCTTGTTGTCTCATGCCACATAAGGATCATAACACATACAAAATAGGTTGTAGATTCTAATACAAATGTACTGTGCCAATTGAATGTTCAACCCTCCATATCTTCCACTATTTCCATGTGGTGCAAGACATGCTGTGGAAGTTACCTGAGACTAGAAGCTTATTGTTTGTACCCAAAAGAGAATGGCTTTTCGTAGAAACTGCAACATGTTTGCTGCCAACTATGTTGAATATGACAAGCTATTTATCTAAATAGAATTTTGCTTCAACATGTCTTTGCCAAAGGAATGGATCCAATATAAAGCCTTACCAATAATGATTTCATGATTGACATTAATAAAAGCTACTTGCATATAACCTCAAGCATGATCCTTCCTAATCGACGACATTTTTAACTGTGTCTGTTTCTAAAACATATTTTGCTTTATCAACTTGTGTGCATAGAAATGCTCCAGCACATAAGCAAAACCCAAAAAAAAAACATATACAACACCCAATTATACACGAGGGTGAGAAACTAGTGACTTGGTTGGCATTCTCGTTCAAATTGTGCAACAAATGGTTTATCTAATAGAAACTGTCAAATGAGCACCTCCGAAGCGTAATACTTTCCCTTTGCTTCGTGAGCTGAATTTATGAAAACAAATCCAAATGTTATTAACGAACAAACATCCAAGCTTGACGCATGACGTTGTCATCCACATATGGCCGCAGATCCCACATGGTGCAATAGCTTTCTACTTGTTCTGATGATGTGTCCATTAAACTAACAGAACTGATGATTTTTTTCTACAAACAAATGAGGATCAAGACAACTGAGGATCTCACTAAAAGAGCATAGCAAGATTTTTTTCCAAGTTCAACTTAAAAACCATCTGACCTGCATCGCATAGTCGAGCTTCTGATGCCCGGAAAGGGATTTAGTTTGTCCTAATCACAGAAATCTCTATACATACAGCATGAAGAACACAATCGTGACATGAAATAGACACGATGACAATAATACAACGCAAATATTGGTGCCCTAGTGCAATTCTGGGGTGTCAGTATAATGTGACTCAAATGTGTCTGACATGATATGGCATGGGCAAGGTCACCCGAAAGCAATTGTGGAGTGTCCATGCCTCCTAGGTACTCAGGATTTAAATAGTTCATGTACATAACCCATCTAATCAATTTAAATCGAAATCAAACTCATGTGTATATTCATGTTCTGTAACGGGGATATTAACAATTAGTTGCCCCTGTATACCAACAGAGGGGTAAAACTTGAGTAAATCATTAATGTGAAATCACTAGGTGGTCATGGCCAACTTTTCCAATTTACTCTTGTGTCAATATATCCAAAATTACTTTATCATAATTTCGTAGTAACCTACATATATAGACATCAAATACAATGGACATGCACAGAGGTCAACTATGCACAGAGGTCACAACTATGATCGCCTTATCCATCATCAGACACTCAAATGCAACAAGTTCAACAAAATGACAACTACAACTGCTGATGGCACATTTGCATCATATTGAGGGCTACTAGTTGAACATAATCAAATCCTGTTTTCTGACATATCTTTGTTGAAACTTGGGAGCAGGCCTCAACTCTAGATTTTATGATCTCTCTGTTGCAATCACACTCATTTTACAGAGAACATAAAATGTGTTTCAAATGGCCCCACCCATTCTAACCTAGCTCAACTAGAAACTAGCAGGCCAGAGAAATCTGGATAGACTTAATTAGACATTCTGCGGCCAGCTGACTGGAGTTCACATGAATTCAGTTCTATAAACTCAAAAGAACACAAGTAGGAAGCAGTAATAAATAATTTAAGTTTTATAGTTCAGTAGGGGAAGGGGTGGGGAGCGTTCCGTTGACCGGCAACAAATGCATTTTTACGAATAAACAGAAATTTAAGGAGAGGGGGGGTGACAATGACCTTAATGAAGGGTAGTCAGATAACAAATTGAAAATACATCTAGAGAAATTCTTCGAACATTAATAGATGGTATTTTTCAAATATAGAATGATTAGTACATTTTTTCTAAAGGAACATGTTATAATGGCCCGTGAAATTTGGAAGCTTAATGGGTGAAACTTCATTAATAGAGTCAACAAGCTGAAAATGCGAATATTGAAGTTTAGGTGCACATTTATCCAAAGAAGGGCACAAGAATGTCAATTTCATATTTCCCAATTGTATCTATTAGTTTTTGGTATACTTTTACTGCATGATCCTGGAGGATCTTCACATGAAGCCAAAGGAAAAGGTCCCAAAATAGTGAGCAACCACAAACAACAATCGGATGAATAGGCAGCACATTAGTTTGATCCGGACAGTCGACCAGATCTGCTCCAGTGCAGTTCGTCTCTACTTAGTATTTATCAATGAAAGGGAGGTCATTCGGCATTGTAAGTTTAAAGGGAGGTCATTCGGCTTTACTCATTTTCTAAGGGGGGAGAGGATTCAGTAAAATTATTTTAGAGTTCTTCCACTTAAACCTATATTATTCCTTGTTTTCTTCCGCATTAGCCTCCTTTCTCTCTCAAACATCCACATCCCATTTATATTTCAAGAATTCTACTCCAGCACCGACTCGTAGATATCAGGATTAATTGGGTATCCTCTTATCCATTGAGGGAGATTCGTTGTATGGTTCATACCCGCAACAATATCGGCCATTTGGCATCTCCAAGACCGGCATTAACCGAGAATCAGAAGGTTTCATAAATGATTGACAACAGATATTTTCTGATAAGGATGTGCAACTCGAGCAACTGTCTGCAACCATAAAGACAACTTTTCCAGCTAGCAATTTAAACCAATCCAAGATGGAGGGTACAACTTCTCAATCCGATGACAGGGAGAACAGTTAGGGACCAAGAGTAGATCGAAAAAGGTCTGAGATAAGTCAATTTCCAAGGGGGAATTGGTGCAACCTTTCAAGCTGAACGCAAGAATTAATCTGTTTGCTACAATGAATGACAAGAAGCTCGATGCTTAAATTGATCATCTCAAGCCTTACTTCACTATGTGCTACAACAAGCAACAAGGATTGATTTGTCAATATATGACCTCGAATTTCACCAAATTGAAGCTTTCAAGCCATGCCCTTATGGGGGAACTATTACATGAAGACACATGATGTAACAAAGCAGAGTTGAAAGACCTTCACACGACTCATTTAAAGGAGCAATCCAAGATGACCGCTCTGGATAAATGTTCAGCGAATCACCCGATGAAAAAACAACACTGCACCACCGAATAGCAATGCTTTCACATCGAGTCTAGATAAATCTTGGAATCACAATGAGGACTTCACATGCAAAGACTCTCATTCCTTTCATAAGCTTTCACATCATTAGAATTAAAAAGATTGATGCCATTATATAGGCATACATCCAAATAAAATAAATCCTGAAAATTAAAAGATAAAAGTCAAACCTAATTATATCTAAAAGCAACAAAATATGTCAAAAGTAACCAATAAAGACAAGTCTTTAAAAATTAAATTTAAATATATATTTAAATTTAGGTTTAAATTCAAATATAAATTTTGAACTAATCCTAAAAAAACAGTCAGTTTTCTCCGGCATCAAATCTTTCTATCTCCCCCTTTTAGAAGTTCGTCCTCGTCAAATCTAGTGGGAATGGAACAAGAGACTTTGTACCTCCTTTAAGAGCCTCACACACAAGGTTGTTGCTCAGATCTCCTCTAGAGGGGCTTTAAACCCAAGATCTTGCATTACACAGTTCACAAGAGTATATGAAGCAAGAGTATATGATGACTAGAGGACCTCGAAGTCTCAAATGCTCTGACACAAAATGAAAGGAACGATACAGGGTGACCGCTCAGGTCAAAGCTTTCAAAAAACTGTACAATGAAAACGTGAAAGCATCGTCCTGCCAGCTAGCAACCACTTCGCTCAAGATAAATCTGGGACTTCCACCAAGAAATTTTTGCAACCAAAAAAAGAAACTCACAATTTTCTAGAAAGTTTTCATCATTAGAATTACAAATATTGATGCCAACTTATATGATTGCATCCATTAATAAAGATAAATCCTAAAAAACTAAAAGATAATGCAAATCCTACATAAAACAACTAAAGTTAAAGTCAAAACTAACTAATACAGATAAATCCTTATCAAAGTTTAAATTTAAATACAAATTTAATATAATCCATAGCCTCTCCATATATATATATAAAATAATATATATATATATATATATATATATATATATAAAATAAAAAATATAGACCCTCCCCAATACCTTGCCTAAGCGAGTGGCTCATGGCACTGGGGCGCCCTTTTATTTAAATTTTGAACTATTCCTAATAAACAAACTATATCCTCTTTCTGCCATGCAGATTTAAATTTTGAAGTAATCCTAAGAAACACACTCAATTTTCTGTCTTGCATCACACATCAGGAAGGAGTTCTACCCATTCAATGATGAACAAGACCAGGGGATAAAATGGAATTTACTTATGGCAGGAGCAGGAGCAACCCGTCAAAGATTACAACATCGAGTTCCATAGACAGTCATATTAGGAGTCTCCATCTGTAACCAACCTACATTCGTGAAGTTCTTTAGGGGATTATATTATACAGTCGTCAAGGAGCTCAAGTTATTCGCAGTTGATAGAAGTAGAGAGGCCAGTGGAGAGGCCATTGCAATTGAGGTAAAGAACACAAGTCGGAGCATGAGAAGACGAAGAGTAGGTCCAATAGGGAGAAGGGCAAGCAAGACAAGGATAACAAAGAGCTTCAGTCTAAGGAGTGTGATTGTAAAGGCCATGACAAGGCTACAGTTTATATCTTGCATAGTTTATATCTTGCATCCAGATGAAATCAAATGACTGGAAAGGCGACTGGAAAGGCAGCCCAAGATAAAAAGGCATTGTAGTCCTGAACTCCCCCAGCCAGATAAGCGAATTGTTCTCCTGGCAACTTCAGATGGGACATCGAACTTTGAGGCGAAGGCGAGCACTTCGACGTCAAAAGTTGAAGCAAAGCAGATCATCATAAAAAAAGTAATGGATCCCGGCAGTCAATAATTTGATAGTACTAGCAAAGATGGAGCTCCAGACTACATGGCATCCCAACTTTTGTCCAATTGGGTGATTCCAAAAATTCGAGTTGAAGTTTAGTGCAATTAAAAAGTGGGATCGTTTGTTCTTGTAATCTAATTAGGAGATAGAGAGGTGTAACCCTTTTTACTCCTTTCATGAGGTGAAAGAAGAGGATTTAGTAAACTATTTGGAAAAGTTCTTCCCTCTAATTCTATATTGCTTCTTGTTCGCTTCCACATCTTGGTAGTCAAAGGCGCGCATCGGACGCGCCTCGAAGAAAGGCACAACATCTGTGCCTCGCACTTCACTAGGCGAGGCGTATTTCTTCGGGTGCACCCAAGGCGCGCCTTAGGTGCGCCTTTCAGCAAGGCACAACAAAGAAAAGGCGTGCCTAGGCTCGTCTTATGTATTTTTTTTTACAAAAAAGAAGAGAAATGAAGGTAGTCCTTACCTCATACAAGTGGTAGGAAGGTAGTCTTTTTCACGGTTGCCAAAGTTGGCTACAGTTGAACTTGAAAAACTAAAATTTACTAAAAGTGTGGTAGAAAAAATACAAATTCTTATTAGTTTTGTTGAGTGTTATTGTTCCTATGCTAGTTCACTTGGTTATGTTAACATATTTTTGTTGATTTTAATATATTATTTGATTTTATTTCTTACGTTACTAATTTATTTATGTATATTTTTATTATTTTTTATTTTGCGCCTCACTTTACTCAGACGCACGCCTTAAGTGCGCCTTGGGCGATATAAACCTTTTGCGCCTCGAGTGCGCCTTGCGCCTTTGACTACCTTGTTCCACATTAACCTACATTCTCTTTCAATCACCAGCATCCCATCAATTATTTGGTGATTGTCCATCACTATAGATATTGGGATCAATTTAAAAAATGTCCCTCAAACAGCATGCAAGTTATAGTGTTACATTGTCAATATTTCTTCAAACTCCCTCATACAGTCTGCAAGTTCTCTGTGTTCCATTGTCATTACTATAATTCTAGGCATTAGCATCTAGAATACCTTGCGATTCAAATTATGGTGTTCTTCACATTTGAATGGACCAAAATGTAGAAAATAATATGGATGTTTATCGCTTGTTCATACCTCTTCAAGGGGAAGCCCCTCATATTCCACACCATCATCAAAATTTGGGTCAAAAGTTAGTGAAGAGCTATCATTTACCATCCATGCGATATCCATTGCTTCCTTCTTGAGGGTTTCAAGCTCGTCAAGCAAATGTTTCACTAAAACAGTAAAAAAAACATGACAAAATATAGTTGAACATATTGGTTAATTGACAACTGTAAACGATGATAAAAGACTTGCTTAGGAACAACTACAATGGTACACACTGCAACTCAAAATAATCACTGCAATCATCTTATAGACTTATGATCACATTAGTAGTAATATACTTAAAATTTTACAATGATGTTACTTAATACATGTTCTGCTATCTTTAGTTGGTCAAGTAAAAGAAAGATTCAAAAAGCATATTTGTCTTTTGACTCCCTTAGTTGTAAATTTCATAGTTTGGGTGGGTACAAGCTGTGACGTTTTGGTCATTTGAACCTTTCGAAGCGACACAAGTTAACCAAGAAATGGAAAGATTGTAAGTAGTTTTATAGGATCACTATCTGCAAAAGTTTCACCTTGGGTTCTGGCGAATAAATTGTCATAAAGTTAAGATAGGCGATTAGTGATTAAGTTGGAAAGGGGATTAATGCTAGTACATGTTTGGTTAAGCATATATTATGCATCTGTAAAATTTATTGCGTTGGGATTCAAGAGAAATACGAGCTTAAGGGATGGAAGATTCCAAACATTCTTGAGTTGCTAGATACATCAGCATTAGTTGTTGCTAATATTACAGAGGGACTACTTACAGTTTATATTTAAAATATGTCAACAGGGTAGCATGCAGACGTTTCAAAAATTTAGTACCCTCTAGAAATCAAATGTCTCTAGGTCTAAGCGAAGAGCTGATTAACAGATATACTGATATTAAACAGTATTGTTAAGCTAACCTGAGCCCTATTGTCCATTTGAGTTTACTATAAAGGGTCAAACGCATCCTAGTTCTCTAAAGAATGATGGAAAACTACCATGAAGGACCAATGATGACGATGCCCATTTCTCACCTTCTCAGATATTTATTAGGACTGTCCATTATCCAATGAGAGAAAACGAGTATAACATCAAAAACATGCATCATTGAAAGATTCATGCAAGAATATACAGTTCATAAAGGTGAGTTAAGATTATGATTTTTATCTTATTTAAGATAAGATAGCAATGTAGTCGTCTTATTACCTTTAGTAGCGGGTGCAGAGTTCATACTTCCTGAACCTGTCTAACCCTTGAACCATGTGTACTAGCTTTCTTACCTGTTCGTGCCATAGGAGCAGGAGTCTTGCCTTCTTGAGGCTATATTTAGGAGCTAACATGTAGCATTATCACTGGACAGTAGCTATTATGCTCAATTTGGGTGCAGTAATGTATATTTCCCAATAATCTAGCTTGTGAACCTGACTTGCAAGAACAAAATGCAACAACACAACTGTAACTAAAACAACGACAGGTATCTGAGAACCAACAAGATCCGTACATTAATTATAACTCTATCTACGGTCCACATGTTTCTATAGAGGTATCTGACTACCGTGTTGTTCACCTAACACTCTCATGGTTCAGAGAAACAAAGTTGACTGACTGAAGCTCAAAATCCCAATAATCACTCTTTAAAGTATATGTCAAAGCAGCAGTATGTCTTCATATACATAAAATAGGCAGCAGCATTGGGCTCAAAGATTGCCTTGGAATTTCATAAAGCATTAACAAGCAAAGTTAATGCCTGATAATAAAAATGCTGGAAAATTATTTGCACTAAAGAAAATTTAACATTATCAAAATTACTGTAAATGACCACCTATATTATGCTAAATCCTAAATCAAGAGTGCCCACTACAATGACATCAAAGCAAACCAACATACTAAAGTAGTTCAAAAGCGAAATATACTAGAACCTTGCTAGTAGAAATATACTAGAACTTGCTAGTACTTGTTGCAACAACTGTAAAGAACTCTCGCCTAAAACTCACATAGGAAGGGGTAAAATCAAGAATACAACTTGGAACAAGAAGCAATAAATATATAGCTCCTCTTGGACAACATGGCCAGACAAACATTTAATTCATCATGCAGTCAATCTACAAGAATATTCTACTTGACACCAATCATGGAAAAATCTATCATAGTGTATGAATTAAATATAAATTAAATGGTCAAGCTAAGAAGAAGCACATAGCAGAAAAGGGTATAGTTCAGGAATAAATTATTTACACTGGAATCTCTAACCTTTTGTTAGATGGTCTTCAAGCCCTTGTCTGCATGAATGTACTTGAATGAGCATGACCATGAAAAATGCATATTCGGTTCAGTCTCCACGTAAAAATACAATTCATAGTTAAAGAAGAAATTGGCGAAGCTCTACATAGACAAACATGTTGTGACAATGTAAGGGCGTTAGCAAAATAGTGAACGCAAATTTCAATCACCATTTTTCCCTGGAAATGTGCTAATTGATAGTTGCAGTCAAGAGCTCAAGACCCAGCTACAATGTATCTTCTGCTTGGGATTTTCGACTTTCATCCCATTATTAATAGAATTTGTACTTACATCCCACTTTTTAATTTTATTAGACTTGCATCCCACTTTTTGTCACGAAAAATTTTTCGTGACATAATGAAATTTTCGTGACAAATGAATGTTGTCGTAACAAAAAGTGCGATGTAAGTCTAATAAAATTAAATGTAAGTACAAATTCATATTAATAAGTAGGATGCAAGTCAAAAATTCGCCAATCAAATTTATGGACCAAGGCAACCACTAGTACTTAATCTCAAATGCGCAAATGTAGCAAGATAATCTAACCCTATTGCTGTTATACCATGGAACTTGGCATTCGAATGTTTGTTATAGATGAAACATCTTTCCAATTGCAAATCTTGTAATTGATATATTCCTTTATAAGATTCCAAGTTAGGGGAAAGAAGGGTTTCTATGTTGAATGAATAAGGACATGATACAAAATATGGAATTTGAATTCCTTTAAAATAAATTAAGATATAGAAACCACATTAATTATTTATTTTTGAAGAAGAAGGAAGGTAATTGTGGTTTACACCTCAGGGATCCAAATCTCGGTTCTTCAAGTTCTAGCCACTTGGGACAGTGTTTGTTGACATATATATCAACACTCCTATTATCAACCACAGGGCTTCAATCATCTTATAGCATGCAAGTCTATTTGTCTACAAAATCAAATGGCAAAAAAAGGATACTAATAAAAGAGTTGGAGAAATAGTATGGACTGTGTATATCAAGAATCAACAAATAGCCCCAAAAAGAAGCCAGCCGTTAATCATGAAGACATACTTTTTTTTTAAAGATTCACAAATGTAACATGTTTGGATGTCTATAAAACATGTTGATCTTGCCAATGGTAACTGTTATTTTTCTTCTTCTCCAGTATTGTAAAAATCACTAGAAACATAAATCATGCAAGCACACTATGAGTGACCTGTACATGATAAGATTACACACTATTGATCTTGAGCACAAAGAAAACTCAGGTATGATTTAGGCAAGTGAGTCATTAGCAAATTTACTTACTGTTGCACATGTTTTGCACATCATGATGACGTTGCCTACATCCAGCATCAACATATGCCTTCATCCTATCTGTTTGATTAGCTTCGATAATGTTATCAACCACATCGGACGTCTTATAAATATGCGGCCTTTTAAATATCTCTGTCCAAAATCAGACATAAGTTCATATATCTATATACCAATATAGAAAGTTCAAACAATGTGCATCAATATAATAACAGTGAAAATCTAGAATGGCTGATTAAAAAGGAAAGGTTATTAAATAAATATGCTCAATAAAGGATCCAATAAGAACTAGAACGAATATCGAATTTTTTCAACATTATCAAACATAAAAAGTAGCAAGGAGTTCAAAAGTTGGAATGAAAAGTGTTAATAGCTAATATACTACTTAATATAAGTAGTAGTATCATCAAATACCAATCTGCTATAACAGGACTTGAAAAAGGATCAAGAACTTCACTATTCTTTTGCACCACCCATAGACTAACTTATATTTTGTTTCTAATAAATAAGAATGGTCACGGTGATGCCAGTAAATAATAGATAACTGAGTTACAATCTCTCAGGGAAGTCATCTGAGATGCACAAGAAACGAGAATTCTCCCAAAAAAACAATGGCTTAAATAGTACCCATGTAATACATTTTTGCTTCATGATAATACATCTCTAGAGACAAAATATGATAAGATGAAACAAACAACCAAACATGATGTGTTATATTAATATATTCCACCTCATTAATGAGAAACAACTAAATTAGGTTTCAAAAATTGAATTATTTATTTGATAGTAAAAGGGGCAAAAGGTAGGCATCATTTCATTCATCAACGATACAAATATCCATGAGGCCAAAGAGGAGAAAGGGAGGGGCTTACAGAAAAGGGGAGCCAAAAATGAAATAAAAGCCTAATCAATATGGGGCAGAAAATGAAAAGGAGACAACTTATTACAAATGAGCCAAAAAGACAAAAAATACGAAAGAAGCATGAAAGTTGCACATGAACTGAACCGTTAAGGCAAGCTGAGGGGATCCTCGGTCTGACATATGCCTCCCATTCCTATCCAGGAAGTTGTCAGGGCATCAATTTTGTCCACTGCTATTGGAATTGCTAACAAGATCCATATGAATATCAGCAACGTTCTTGGCGAAAAGTTTTATCAACTTCTTTTATTTGAGTGCATCCTTCTGCCAATAATCTAGTTTGAAAGCTTCAAATTTACCACATTGCCTCTCTTTCTTAAATCATGATTTTAATTTAAACTAATTAAATTCGTAAATTTACTAACTTGATGAAGATGGGAGCAAACCAAATAGATCATCTTCTCCTCCACCGGTTTATCTCCAATGAGCCAAGAGATAGATATGAAATATATCTCTAATGTTGACGAGTTAGGAGCCTCTGTAAAATCCCTCGTACATATATGTATCTCCTTGAATTATCGCTAAGAGAATTCTCTCTTAAATTATGTGTAATATTATATCTTGTATATTATTATCTCTCTTAGAGATAGAAGGAAATTTAAAGATAGAAGGGAGAGTATCATGCTTGTGAGAAAGAGGGAGATGAGTAATACAATGATAGGGAAGTGGGCGGTTACTTAAACAACCCATGACTCCATGAACCCCATCATCCACTAACCCCAATCGGTTGTGTATCGGATATTAGCCCATATTGGGTGTACACCAAAAGTAGCTAACTTCGAACTTGTTACACCATAACATAGAGGACCATAACATAGAGGTAAAGAAGGGTACAGAAGGAAGCTCATGAAACTTCGAGGACTCCCACAGTGAGGAAACAGGGATTCACACTACCCTTCGTGGTCACTAAAAAGCACGTGGTATGAAGCGCATGTTGAGTGTTGTCCCCAAAAGGACAATATGTCTTACATTCTCAAATAACACAATTGTAATATCATTATATCTTGGTCTAGTTACATTTAGCAACTAACCTAAATCCTCAAACTTTGTACATAGTAATCGACGTTTCACATCTGGCCAGGTTTCATGGCATTAGGTTGTTCATATCGACTTTCTATGCGATTGTGAATATGTAGAAATTAATAGGTATGGGTACACCCATATGAGCCAGACCCAACCGCAGCCTATTGGGGTTAGTGGATGATAGGTTTCATGGCATTAGGTGTATAGAATTTCTATGTGATTGTGAACATGTAGAAATTAATGGGTATGGGACTTATTAGGTACACCCATATGGGCCAACCTGATTTGCAACCTATTGGGATTAGTAAATGATTGGGCTCATGGAGTCTGGGTACTTTAGAAGACCACCCTCTGATTACTACTAGTCTAAAAGGAGGTCTAGGCGCCTAGGCGCCAGGCATCTGGTGCCCGTCCGATGTCCGTTTAGGCGTCCGCCTAGACCCCTCGAATTCCGACTATGCATGTTTTGAGATTTTATGGACTTTCTCTGCAATTTTCAGTAGATTTTTTGGATTTTATTTATTTATTTTTGAACCGCCTAGATCTAGGCGGGCTATGCGCTAGGCAGCGAGTGCCCGCCGACTAGCACCTAACGCTTTTTACAACCTTGATGATTACCATCTCCCTATTTCTCACATACAATAGACTCCCCCTCTCTCTCTCTCTCTCTCTCTTCTCTAAATATCATTCTCTCTAAAAGAGAGAATCATATACAAGAGATATTACACAGAAGATAATAGATAATAAATAATAAAAATTAGTGAGAATTCAAGGAGAACATACAAAAGATTTGCAGAGGCTCTTAATATATGAACATTAGAGAGAGATTTCATAATTATCTTTGGCTCATTGGCGATGAGATAAACCAGTTGAAGAGAAGATGATCTATTTGGATTGCTTCAGTCTTCATCGGATTTTAATTAATTTAAATTCAATCATGATTTTAGATATAATTTTTAAAACCATACCATTGCCTTCTGGCCTATCTAGTAAAGTCCAAACACTATTGGCATACAACAAATCAACCTTAGATTTCACGGCTTACTCCTAATGTGACATATTGCCATTCTGTAAAGCCTCATTGTAAGATGCTAGATCATTATCCACCACATCAGCTATTGTTTGATACACTAATTCAGACTAATGACACTATTGTTGGGTACACTTGTTCGAACTATGAAGTGCTCTAGAAGTGCAGGTTGACATACAACTCTTAAACATCTAACAGGATCAAAAGTGATTTCAGATTCATTGATTCAATACCTGTGCCTTGGTGAGCTTATTGTTCATAACATAAATTATTGGATTCTAACTGATACAGCTTTGCTCTATCCTTCTTTGTCATACCAAAAAGAAAATTGTCTTTCAAAAAAGAGTATATTGCACCAACAAAAATCTTTTGACAAACAACAAATAGAGATAGTATGCTCGGGTTTCTTTGGGACATCCCATGAACACAATTCCTAGATAAGGCTCTGTTTAGTTAGCATTTTAAAAGTGATTTTCGGAGTGTAAATGTCAGTGGTTGAAATAACGTTTGGTTGCTGCTGGTTGCAGTAGCAGCAAAAAATTGGAAATTGTTTTATGAAAAAACATGCGTTAAACGTTGTTTTCAGAGTGGATGCAAAAACCCTTTTATGAGTGGTTTTTTTTCTGTTGTTCCGCTCTCTCTACAAAAAACATGTTTACAAACCAGGAGTAGCAACAAAATTCTTCTCTCCGCGCACTCTTCTGCTTCTTCTCCATCTTCTCAGACCTCGACTCCCCCTCCACGACCCCGACCTCTCCGATCTCGACTCCTTCGCACAACCACCCCTCCTCTCAGCAAAATTCTCGACAACCGTAAACGTGTCCTTCGGGAATCACAATCCTGGAAGAGGCTTGAGACGGAGCGAGAGACTTCGACGGGAGCTTCCCAGTGACCGAAGCAGCACCGGCGGCGGTTGGAGCCACTTTCTTGGGGGCGAAGGTGATTTTCTGCTACTTAGCAGCGTTCAGCTGCGTCGGATTTTCATTGTCATCGTCGTCGAGGAGATCGAAGGGGTTCACTGTGGCCATGGATGATGAAGCCCTAAAGTTGTGCTCTGAGCTCCAAGGGAATCGAGAAGAAATCCAAAGACTAGCAAAAGCTCATACTAGATTGAACCGCCAAGGAAGAAATATAGGGTTTGCGGTGAAACCTAGGGTTTTTTAGAGGGTGGAGAAGAGGATAGGAGGACCGCACCAGCGTCAACGGAATTTGGGAGGCTATTGAATCGGAGTTGGGGTTCGTGGCCGAGGAATCCGACCGGTTGGTCGTTTCCTTCAGCGGCGGTGATTGCCGGAGAGGTGATCCAGCAGAGAGTCGATTGTGTGCTTCGGGGTCGGACACGGAGTACTGTTAGAGTAAATGTGTCGACACCGACATAAAATTTGGATAAATTTTTGGTGGACACAAAACTTTGGTGGACGCAGAGATGGCCAGCTAGAAAGTATTTTACCAAACAAAATCTTTAAAGTATTATTTTTTTAAATTATTTTTCAGATAAAAGTAACCAAACGCAAACTCAGAACTCTATACTCACGAAACAACTTTAAAAATTACTTTCAAAAAACTGTTTTCAGAACCAAATTTCAGAAAACATATCCAAATGGACCATAATTCATTTGGATTGTCTTCGCACATGTGCATTACTCAAATTCTCATATCTAAGATTTTTCTGAACCGCAAGTCAACTCATAATTGATCGCACTATATCATCCATCAAGGTGCAATTTCTCATTTTTTATATAATATCTTACTGAGGTGTTCTATGAGGAGTCCATTCAGAAATAATCACATTATCAATAACATATCCCAAGTACTCATCAAGAGGTATTCTCCACCTCTATGTGAGAGAACTTATTGTTCTACCATAGTCCTAAACTCTTACAACTTTTCAAATTTTCGAACTTATATGTTGCATGAGGTATATAATACCATACAAGAGTAATCATCTACAAATGTGAAGAAAATACTCATAGCCTCATCTAGATTTATCGTTCATGTCTCATTGTCCACACAGATCTATTGTCACTTTCCAAAAGAAATCATTTTTCCTTGAAGACAAGGCTCACAGGTCAGGGGATCGACCTGAACATGTCTAATTGTACCATCCATTTCTGAGTGTTGATGCTATCAATCCATATATGACCAAACCTTAAATGTCATGATGTCTGTTATTAGAAGATCTCACAATTCTCTTTCTTGTCACATCATTAGTTTGTCACATGCAAATCAGCTAAATTACACTCAGCATAAATTTGCAATAAAAAAGAAAATTAAACCATTAACCATTTATTAGTCTACTGGTACCAATTGTTAAACAATTGAGTATAACAACAACAGTTTTCCAAAACTAAAACTATTATCATAAATAAATCTTTACACGGAAATTAGGTTTCTTGTAAACTCAGGTGGATAGTAGCATAGAAAAACATTTTCGCAAGAGTTATTCAAATGGATTATCTGTGCCAGTTACATTTTCTTGAAATTTATCTATGAATCCCAATAACAAGTACAGGTGACCGTTGGTTGGATATCCTTGTCTCCAGAAACCCCTCTAAGAAATTAAAAATATGTGCAGGATTTCAATATGAAATCCCTACTAATCAGGGGAGTTATTAATCAAAAATGTTTCATTGACCTTGTTTGCCACAGAACAATCTCGACATTTGAGGTATTCTCTTTTGTAACAACCTTTGTTTGCTTTTTAATTGTTGTCCTTGGGAAGCACAGACACTCAAAATGTGTGCCATGTCTTGTCAGACACGTACCCAAAATAAAATAGGACATGCCAAACTAGGTGTCGCCATGTCTTTACCTTGGCGTGTCATATATGTGTACGTACAACATAGTTCTGTCCTTACTAAATTTTTGTTTAGTACTCTAAGAAGAAAGCTTGTTGGTAATCTCAAATACAAAATAAACTTGTATCTAGATTCAGCATAACCAACTCAGTAAGAAGTTTTGACAATGGAAAGTGCAACATATTCATCTGATAAATTCATAATAAAAATGCTTAAAAATTGGGAACGCATGTAGAAACATGACCACTGTCACCTTGGAGCCTTCAGTGATAGGTTCATGAACATTTCAAGTTTATTCATGTATCCCATCTGCTTGAGATTGAGAACATGTCATCCCCAGTAGTATTTTTCATCTTTACGTTGAACAATATGTGTATGTATACTCTAGCTACACATAAATATACACCAAACATTTTGGTATTTCTTGGATCGTAAGTTCAGCAAGCACCATTTTACGCATGTATAACACTTAACCATTTATTGACCTCATCCCAATTTCTTTTTTGGATTACCATCATTAACATGAAGGTCCCCATTTAGGACAAATTAGTAATTTCCAGTAGTTATCACAATATCCAATTTTCTTCAGCTCCTTCCAGCCTTACGTTTAATTACTTACAAATACTTGCAAGGAGATCAAAGGTCATGGTAGAGGTTACAGTTTAAAAACTGTTTAGCGCACTTCAAATTGGAGTTAGGAAATTAAAAAGAAAAAAAATCTTACTCGTCTTTATTTCCAAATTATATGTTTATGTCATCCCCTCAATGACCAAACATATACTTTGATTAATTATGACATAGCTATAACCAATCTTATTATATGTTAGTTCTCCATCTGTCGATTTATTCACAAATCACGGGAAAAACCAAACTCTCTTACATTTTAAAGCCTCGTGGAATCAGTATGCTTTAGATGGAGCATATGACACAACTAATCAAGTCAAGTGAATCACCCATCACCTAGACTCGGCAAAACTCAAAAGAAGTGCAGTATAAGGAAATTTAACTCCAACTGAACAAGGACAAAACTTAACTACATATATCAGGGCTACGATGATAAAGTTCGGCATTATTATTGTTGTGTGTGCGCCTGTGCTGCTACATCGGCAGAACCTTCGTGCACATGTAGGTGGGATGGGGGATGTGACCTTTTTCCAGTAAGCCTCTTCTTTATTTGCTGTTTTTACCTTTTCCCTAAGCCTCTTCAAATATTTTGGAGAGAGAACTATAAAGGAATCAGGTCGGTGATCCATGAATAAATTAATTGATGGGAAAAAAAAATTGATCAAAAAATGGGTTCCAATTATGCCTTGATCAAAAAGTAGATACTTGATTGACACAAACATACAAGTTGTAAATAAAAGGCAAATTAGAATTTTAAAATACATGGTTAATTCCCAAATTTGATTCCAAGTGCACTATTTATAATTGTTTAATCCCTCTTTGAATAACCTAAATACATGAATTTAAAAGAAAACCAGGTACTGTGTTAACTGCTGAATAATATAAATTTATCCTTGATGAACCACGAAAATGTTGGTAGTGACAAAAGAAATGGGAAGAAGGCAATAAAATGGTTTAAGTACTAAAAATTGACCTCTATATCTAATATATAAAAGCATTGACATTATATGATGGTGCAAGCTAAGGATATGAGTCATATGACCCATAATCTTACTTTAATGTTTGTAAGCATTTACATGTAACGAGAGGTTTCAAATTGCACACCCTGCTGAACATAAAGATGAATAAAATACTCAGTTGTTTATCATCAATGTGATACATAAATGAACTAAAGATTTAGGATAAATCGATGATACATAAAATACATCAATGTGAGGACTCTAAGGTTATAACTATGCCCCTGCTTCCCCATGATCTCAAGCACTTTATTATGAATAATTGAGCAAATAAGTTGCAATTTACATTGTTAAAGCTTCATAATGAGTTAGTTGATGCTGAATCTAGATAAGAGGAAAATTGTTGATTTTCTAAGTGTGACAGTCAATGAACTTCCTCCTGAAAAGAAAGAGTTCTAAGAGGATACCATAATTTATAAAGGCACAACAATTAAGTTAAAAAAATGATATTTTCAACACAAAAGAGAAGTCCCCAAATGCCAAAGGAGATTGCTTCTTTAGTGGCAAACGAGGTCACCTAAAATGGCCCTTACCTTCTCCTTCGAAAAAAACAAGATATAAATCTATCTTTTAAGTTGTTTGTGAAATAATTATCTTAGTGCATTTATATTGGACACCTTGCATGTATCTCTAATTCCTCGCATTGGTTTATGGAGAACTCCTCGTCAGATTGGTTGTAAATGAAGAAGGCACATTTTGTGCCTTGGTGATAAAGCAAATCTTGAGCAGAGGTTTGCAAGTGAGCTGGACTAGGCATGATATGGGTGCGAACCAGGATACATCATTGTGTTAGTGTTTGTACCTCTCTTTATTCCCGTTCTTTACTTACAAATCTACTTTATTGTTATTGCAAAATCACATTCTAGTATAGAAAATGGTTATGCCCATTGTTAGCATGCAACCCAATTCACCCTCATTTAAGAGTTGTGGTAGTAATTTCTACGTTAAACCATTGACGTTGTGAAGAGTATGTATCCATGTGGGAAAAGAAAAACAAGAATAGGCATCAAAGAAGTTAAGTTATAGATACTATACAAATTATTGCAACTTACGTATATTTCTACAAGTTAAAGATAAGAAAATATTTGACAGACAATTCTAGTATCTGCATATGGTTATGAGTCGGAACAAATTTATATGATCTTACACAGGATTGACTGGATAGTACAGAGAAATTTTACAATCTTAGCACATAAGAAAGTCTACATCTGAAAGGAAAATAATATACTAATTAAACATTTCTTATTTATATTAAAAATTGTGTTAAGTTATATGCTGCTGTTACGCAACTGCGTGAATAATCTACACAATTCTTGAAAACAGAAAAGCTTATACCTATAAGTGGAAGAATAATAAATGATATCTTGGACATTTTTATCCCTCAGTTATGTACGCAACTAGAAAAAAGTTCAAACAAGCAGATGCATCAATTCAAAAAGGCATGACAAACAATACTTACCTAGTTCCCGACAAAATCCTGTACGAAACTGATGTCCTATATTGTTGACCAGGTCCTCAAACTTGGCAGTTCTAGAGACAGAGCATAAAAGAAAGGTCAATGGAAGAAACATCATGCTTAAAGAGGAATTATGTAAAAATCTAAGAGTACTCCACACAATTTAGGTCATAAATTGAATATGAAGTCTTTCCCTTCAGAAGCATATGAAATAGGACTCATTACATGTACCAAATATCAAGTGACATTGTGACGATGCACATAATTACTTATACAGATAACGCCAGCAGTAACCATAGTGGAGGATCATCTGAATCATTTATCAGCAACTATACGAGACACACTCGGTATTACGATGATGAAGGTGAACAAATTTACTTGTACAAGTATAGTCAAGCATCTCAGGTACCTCAATGCCAACTTGATATTAGGGATGAGCATAACAAGGAACAATAAGCTGGCTGTAGAGGAAACTCTTCAATAGTCAACCGTGTTAAGTGTGTTTTACTAACAAGATTACCTAGAATACCGACTGTTATGGAACAAAGAACGGAAACATGAACACACTAAGCCACTTTGTATGGAATGGGGAATAGTGGGGCTAGCTTCTTAGGTGAGACGAAGTATGAGAGAAGTATTTTTACCTTGATTTACAGGGGTTAGGCCTCTTTGATTGCTTCATTTAAGACTTCCTCGCCGCCGACAGACCCATCTTTGGCTGCAAGACAAATACTACCACACCAGCTTTTTTGTTTTTTTTTTCTAGGAAAATATGTGGAAAATAAATTAATTCCACAGAAATAGTTTACTAGGAAAAAAATTCCATTGAAATTTTCTTATGGAAAATTTAATCTGGGGGTTTGATTGTCATTATTTTTCACGGAAAATAGTTATTTTCCATGGAAAATAATATTTTCCTATGGGCTGGGCCAGTTTCATTTTCCACCATTTTGAAGGAAACTATGGAAAATGATAGTTTTTTTGGGAAAAATTTCCATGGAAAATGTAAGGTATCAAACACTACAACTGGTAGAGAAATTGTGATCGAAATATTTTTCATGGAAAAAAGCCCAATCAAACACACAACCTAAGAAGTGAAAGAGGGTGAGAATTACCATTCTATTTATTAGGATGAGAATGGATATCATATTAATTTATTAAAATGAGAATGATTTTCTTTATTAGAAGCTAAACGCCATTTCCAACTGAAAGACTCGACGTTACTAAGGGTCTGCTTGGATTGAGGGGAAAGAATAAGCAGAGTTAAGTGGGGTTAAGTAAGGGGGAGTTAAAGTGAGGGGAAGAGGAGTCAAGACATATAACCTTGTTTGGATTGGATTGGAGAGAGAGTTAAATGAGGTGTATTTAATAACTCTTGCTTGGATTTGAGGTTTTGAGTGAGAGAGATTAAAAAATATAATGGTTACCAAAATACCCTTATTACATGTCATAAAACTAAATTTGATTGAAATTTTAATTAGAACTTGTCAAAATATCTTCAGAAATGAGGAAGCTGCGGAGCAACATGTTGAAAAGCAAAAAATAGAGGAAAAAGGCATGATATTTTATAGGACAAATAAGGGATATTTATGACTTTTTAAACAAAATCCCTCAATCCCCCTCGTTAACCCTCCGACTTGGGGGTTAAAAAAATAGACAACAAATGGTTAAACAAACCCACACTTACCCTACTATAATCTTCCCTCATAAACCTCTACCCTCAAACCAAGCATGGTTTTATTTCCCCTCACTTAACTTCCCCTAAAGACTCGACGTTACAAGGATATATGGAGGACTTAATGCTATGCGCCTTAAAAGTCATTCTCCCCGGTGAAGCCTTGTTAAGATAGGCGAGAAGTGCACGATGTAGTTTTTCCCAGTCATTGGTGTTGAATCATGTCCCTTTTCCTAGAAACTTGGGTGATCTTCAGAGAAGTCGGGTCCTCAGAAACTTGGGTGATCTTCAGTGGTAACTCCAGGTTCTCGATCTGCTCCTTGGTGTAAGATATGCGCTCGGTGTCGAAAAAATCCAAGTGTCTGAGAGTCTGGAAATCAGAAGTCCTTCCTGGCTCGGAGAGTGTATCCACGAGTCTGACTTGGAAAGGGTGGCCTGGCAGGCCTGCTTCCTCTGGTTGTCAAGGGACTCTTCAGACGTCTCCGTCAACTACGTACTACCCATGGGGATAGTAGAGTGATAGAAGGTAGTGGAAGCTCGGAAACGTCAAGTGCAGGTGAATTGACAGTTCTGGTGTCGCATGCTTTTGAACTATCTGCAAAACAGAAAACTGTTAAAATAACCTAGACCTACATACAACAAGTGTTTATAGAATATTAAAATACCTGATACACCTGATACCTGATATACCCTTATTTTCCGATTTTTCCTATGCTGTGATCAAGTTTCCCTAGTTATTCAAGTCCCCCATAGTAATCTAATACCTAGGTACCATTAGGATTGACCTGCATGGGCCACCACTAAAAACATGTCACGACCCGCTCCCGAATAATCGGACACGAGTCGGACACGCCCAGCCTTTGTCGTTAGACACAACAAAGTAAGCTGTACCAAACTAGAAAAATCTACCAGATAAACATGAAAATATATAATTACAGCATCTAAGAACGTATCCCATAATGATCACCATAATCCACAATTCTATGTATGTAAATGTACGAGTCATCAAGAGTGAAATGTACATGAATTCTAAAGACAATATCTAAGAGTAAAGTGATGTGAATCGACTCAATCGGTTCACCAAACCCAACAAATAACTAAGAAGAATAGAAATAGAATGATCTTTTATATAGAAAAAGAACAAAACTCCCAACTTTGATGAACGGATCAAAGTAATAAATCCTTCTTCATTGACACTTGCGAGAGTTTCTCAATACAAGCATGAAAACTAAAGACGGCTAGCCCTAGCTATAAATAGAAAAGGGAAACAAAACCCTAAAGGGATTATTGTGGTGAAAGACCACAATACCCCTTTATGTCTAAATAACAGAAAAGAACAGAAAAGGCCTAAACAGTAGGCCTGGGCCTAAACAGTGGGCCTGGGCCTAAATAGCGCCACGTCTCCTACGACGGGTGTACGTGATGATGGGTGAGCCCACATCAATACCCCCCCTAACAGAGCCACCTTGTCCTCAAGGTGGAAATCTGGAAACTGCGTCTGGAAGCTCGCAGAATCCTCCCAGGTCGCGTCACAGTCTGGTAGGCCGGCCTAATGAATCAGGACCTCCCTCGTCTGGCCGGGTCCTCGTCGGATAGCTCGTACTGCCAAGGGCTCTAACTGTACCTCCATGTCCTCCGTGAGCGTCGGAGGAAGAGTGTGGGACACTGCCTGATCCCCAATCGCCTTCCTCAACTGAGATACGTGGAAGACGGGATGAATCGATGATGTGTCGGGTAGCCCCAAACGATAAGCCACATGTCCCACCCGAGCCACCACTGGATAAGGACCAAAGTATCGGGCCGCCAACTTCTCATTCGGCCTCCTCGCCATCGAGCGCTGTCGATAGGGACGTAGTTTGAGATAAACCATGTCCCCCACCTGAAAACTGACGTCCCGCCGATGCCTGTCTGCCTGTGCCCGCATCACCTGCTGTGCCCGCAACAGATGCTTCCGCAGCTCCTCCAAGACCCCGTCCCGGGTCAACATATACTCCTCCACCTGCCCTACCGGTGTCTGGGCGTCTCCGAACCGTACCAAGGGGGGTGGGTCGCGACCATACAGCACCCGGAACGGCGTCGTCCCCGCCCGTGAATGGTACGAAGTATTATACCAGTATTCTGCCCACGCCAGCCAACTGTGCCACTGTCGGGGAGAATCAGATGCGAAGCACCGCAAGTAGGTCTCGACTGCGGTTAACGACCTCCGTCTGGCCGTCTGTCTGGGGATGATATGCAGTACTCCTCTTCAGGACCGTACCGTGAACCCGAAATAACTCCCGCCAAAAGATACTCATGAATACCTTGTCCCGGTCCGAGACAATGGATGCGGGTACCCCATGTAGCCTGATCACCTCCCGAAGAAACGCCGTCGCGACAATAACGGCCGTGTAAGGATGCTTCAGGGGAATGAAGTGAGCATACTTACTCAGCCTGTCTACCACCACCATGATCACCGTGTACCCCTCTGAACGTGGTAGCCCGTCGATGAAATCCATGGTGACATCCTCCCAAACTCGCTCCGGCAAGGCCAGTGGCTGCAATAATCCGGCTGGGGCCATAGCCATATACTTGTGGCGTTGGCAGACGTCACAAGCGGCTACCAATCGTGCGACGGATCGTCGCATCCCGGGCCAAAACACCTCCCTGGCCATCCGCTGATAAGTCTGCTGAACCCCCGAATGGCCTCCCGTCGCAGAACTATGGAACTCCTGGAATAAAACGGGAATAAAGGCCGAAGTCTTCGGCAGCACCATCCTCCCCTGGTAGAGCAAGCGACGATCCGCTAGAGTGTAGCCTGCTGGAGCGTCATCGCCGCCCTCTATCTGCTGCCGTATCTGCTGCAGCTCTCTGTCCTGCTCTGCCTCCTGCAACATCGGCTCCCAATCTCGCCATATAGGACGTGATAGGGCGCCCAGGTCGATCACCCCCTCCCGTCGAGATAAAGCGTCCGCCGCCTTGTTCTCCAGCCCTGGACGGTACTCGATCGTGAATCGATACCCGATCAGCTTGGACAACCAATGCTGATGCTCCTCAGTCACCAGCCGCTGCTCGAGGAGGTACTTGAGGCTCCTCTGATCGGTCCGTATCACAAACTCCCTTCCCAATAGGTAAGGCCTCCACTTCAGCACCGCCAGAACGATCGCCATCAGCTCCCTCTCATAGACCGATTTCAGTCGGACTCTAGCAGATAGTACCTGACTAAAATAGGCTATGGGTCGCCCCTCCTGCATGAGTACCGCCCCGAGGCCATATCCCGATGCGTCCGTCTCCACCACAAACGCTTTGCTGAAGTCGGGTAATGCTAGCACGGGTGCCGTCGTCATAGCGACCTTCAACGCCTCAAAGGCCTTAGTGGCCTCTTCTCCCACTGGAAGCCCTCCTTCTTCAGCTACTCCGTAAGGGCCCGAGCGATAGTGCCGTACCCTTTGACGAACTTCCTGTAGTAGCCCGTCAACCCCAGGAAGCCGCGTAGGGCCCGTAGTGTAGTGGGCACGGGCCAATCTAACATGGCCGCAATCTTCGTCCTGTCCGCTGCTACCCCCTCAGCCGACACCACGTGCCCCAGATACTCCACCTGCGCCAAACCGAAGCTGCATTTCTTTCGGTTGGCGTATAGCTGATGCGTCAGTAACTCCCGAAACACTATCCCCAAGTGGTCAGTGTGCTCCCCCATGCTTCGGCTGTAGATGAGGATGTCGTCGAAGAATACCAAGATGAACCTGCGAAGATAGGGTTGGAATACCTTATTCATCAATGCCTGGAAGGTCGAAGGAGCGTTGGTCAGTCCAAAAGGCATAACCAGAAACTCGTAATGTCCCTCGTGAGTTCGGAACGCCGTCTTCGACACATCTTCTGGCCGCATCCGGATCTGGTGGTATCCTGCACGAAGGTCGATCTTCGAAAAGACAACTGCCCCATGCAGTTCGTCTAGCAGCTCGTCGATCACCGGGATAGGGAACTTGTCCGCGACCGTCTCCTTATTCAACGCCCGGTAGTCGACGCAGAATCTCCAGCTCCCGTTCTTCTTCACCAACAGTACTGGTGATGAAAAAGGACTCACACTCGGCTGGATCCCCCGCCTGCAGCATCTCCCGTACCATCCGCTCTATCTCGTCCTTCTGCAGATGCGGATACCTGTAGGGACGCACGCTCACCGGTGCCCCCTCCCCCGGAGTACGATCGAGTGCTCGTGTCCTCTGATCGGAGGTAGCCCTTGCGGGCTTGGAAGACCTCGGAATACTGCTCCAGCACCGCTTCTACCTCCCTTGGTGTCTCCCCGTGAGTCGCCTCCTCGCCCGAGAACCCCTGGAGCTCGACCAGGTACCCCTCTCCTCCTGTCCGCAACGCCCGAGTAATGGCGCTGAAAACCACCATAGAAAAACAGAGAGTCGGATCCCCGTTCAGCACCACCGCCGCTTCGCCCTCCCGAAACTCCATCCGCAGACGCTTCCAGTCCACCTTCATCTCCCCGAGGGTCTTCAGCCACTGGACTCCCAATATGATGTCTACATTGCCCAACTCCAATGGTAGGAAGTCCTCCGTCAGCTGATATCCCTGCAGTGAGAGCGATACCCCTTGCAGAGGCCCTTGCTCTCTCCACCTTCCCGGTGCCCAACAACACCGTGAACTTCTCCACCGTACTCAACTCTAAACCGAGCCGATCGACCAGTCGTCGCGAGATGAAGTTGTGGGTGGCCCCACTGTCGATCAGCACTGTCACCGTCTGCTCCCCCAACTTCCCTGCCAACTTCATGGTATGGTTCGGGTAAACCCTACACGGAGTTGAGGGTCACCTCAGCAACATCCATATGTACGTGCTCCTGCTCCTCTCCAGCCTCTGGTGCGACAGCGGTCTCTACCTCCTCAGCATCCTCCTCCTCGTCCGGTAGAATCACGATTTGCAGCAACTTGCTCGCGCATCGATGACCGGGGGTGAATCTCTCGTCGCATCGGAAACATAGGCCAGCCGCCCTTCTCGCCCTCATGTCGGCCTCTGAGAGGCGTCTCCCTGGCACTGCGGCTCCTCCGGTTCCGCCCGTGGGTCTAGGCGGTACCGGTGGCGGTGCTGGTGCTGGTGCTCCTGCCGCTGGTCGAGGGAGTACTGTCCCTGCCTGGCTGCGCTGTCCCGTGTCCCCCAAGCGCCCTTGAGGCGCTTTTCTTCCGCCAACTTCTCCTCTGCCTTGTGGGCCAGGCGGAGGAGATCTTCCAAGCACCGCGGACTCTGCAGCCTGAGCTCCGCTCGTATGGAGGGCTTCAAACCCTTCATAAACATCCCGATCTGTAACTCGTCCGACACCCCCCGAACGCGTCCAGATAGTAGTTTGAACTTCGCGACGAAGTCTCGAACCGTCCCCTCCTGGCGTAGCGACGACCATGCTCGTAGAAATCACCCGAAGCTGTCTCCTGGAAGCGGTCCAAAATGTAGCCCGTCAGCTCCGCCCAGCTGCTGAACGGGGTCCTCGCCGTCCTCCACCGATACCACGCCAGGGCCTGGCCCTCAAAATAGATCCCGATGCACCTGAGGACCTCTGCTTCGGTCAGCTCCATGATCTCGAAATAGCGCTCTGCCCGAAAAATCCACTCGTCCGGGTTCTCACCCTCGAACGTGGGCAGCTTCAGTTTCTTCAGTCGTCGATCCGCGCTAAGGTCACCGTGCTGCATATCATCTCGGCCTCGTCCTCCTTCCCAGCGGTGGGTATCTCTCCGCTGGGTCTCGTATGGGCCCCTGTCACCCTCCTCATACCGCTCGTCAGCCCAGATCTGCTCACCCCACTCCTCCACCGGGCCCCTGTAGTCACCGACTGCCCTCGCCCGTGGTGGTCGTCGTGGGGGAAGGTCCCCTCTCTGGAAGTTGGCGGGATCCGCCATCCCCCCAAAGAAATTGCTGCCTCCGGCGTACCTCGCTCCTCCTGGGGGCTCCGCTCCTCCCGTCCACGCCGGGACTCCCGCCAAGCCCCTTCCCGGGCCCGCGAACCTATCTCCGTAGTTCGCAATTATCGTCCGACCCCCGAAGGGGGCCCCAAATCCTAGGGTCTCTCTCGCGCGCGGAGCCGATCCGCCGGGACCGTACGGGTCGCCGGCGCCCGGCCACGGCCGCTCGCCGGCGGCTGCAGTGGCCCCGGCCGGCCAGGGGTGGCGGTCGGCGGCCGGCCAGCGCCCGCCCCCAACGCCCGCGGCCCCGCCCGGGCTGGCGGTCGGCGGCGAGGCCCCCGCGTCCGTCTGCCGCCGGCCGGCGCTGTTCGCCGGCCGCCAGGGTCCCGTCCGGCGGCGCTGTGGTGGCGGCGGGTGCGGGCCATCGCCCGTCGGCCGGCCCGCCGTGATCCTCGGTCGTTTCCCCTTCCGTTTGCACAAACCCTAGTTGGTCGCCTAGGGTTTGGGTTGTCGCCGCCTCCGCTTCGCCGCCATTGATCTTGTTTGAGATGCTTTGCAAAAGCATCATGATCGTCGTTGACTCCTTCCGCATATCCCGCATCTCCGTGCGGATCTCTAGGTTCGTGGACGCTTGATCCTTCGCGGCGACCTCCATCGATTTCTTCAAACCCTCGATCTCGGCGCTGAAGTCCTCCCGAAGACCTCGGATCTTCTCATCGATCGTGTTTCTTGTTCCATCGGCCATGGCTCGTAGCAAGCTCTGATACCAAATAATGTGAATCGACTCAATCGGTTCACCAAACCCAACAAATAACTAAGAAGAATAGAAATAGAATGATCTTTTATATAGAAAAGAACAAAACTCCCAACTTTGATGAACGGATCAAAGTAATAAATCCTTCTTCATTGACACTTGCGAGAGTTTTCTCAATACAAGCATGAAAACTAAAGACGGCTAGCCCTAGCTAACAATAGAAAAGGAAAACAAAACCCTAAAGGGATTATTGTGGTGAAAGACCACAATACCCCTTTATTACTAAATAACAGAAAAGAACAGAAAAGGCCTAAACAGTGGGCCTGGGCCTAAACAGTGGGCCTGGGTCTAAATAGCGCCACGTCTCCTACGACGGGTGTACGTGATGATGGGTGGGCCCACATCATAAAGCTAACAGTCTAAACCTGAAACCTCAAGCTAAGTCATGAACCATCCTGCTTAGCTAAGATCACGGGCTCTGGCCCATATGGTAGAATGGTATCCTGCAAGTATACCTGCAACTTATCCAGTCAGGAGCGGAACAAAGTACAGTTCTAGGTAATGAACAAGACATGATATGAAAGTACAAGGGAACATGGTAGGTAAAGTACAAGAAAGAACATGGTGTATAAGCACATGAAAGAATATGGTATGTAAGAACATGAAAGTACAAATATAAGAACATGAAAGAACATGGTATCTCAGGAATCACAAGAACTAAGTACATGATATATCTCCTGAATATGTGTGTACAATATTTGAAAATAACTAAGTATGTGGCCGGCTAGGGGTAAGCACATGAAAGCACATGAATGGTACGGCTTAGGACCCGCGTGCACGATGCGGGGTCTAAGCTAAACACACCTGAGTTGTTCTGGGTTTGGTCACATAAATAGTATATTTTTCCACCCCAGGTACAAGTAATAAGAACAAGGAACATGAGCACCAGAAAATACATGACGTGTTGTAATGTGTCAATCAAGCAAGCACAGGATATAATGAAATGCACAAGACCATAAAATGTACTTGCCTGGCTCCAGGAAAGTACGGTTAGTGAATGGAACTGGATGTCCTCCTGTATTTAATAATGATTTGATAAAAGTTGATCAAACACCATTTAAAGGTCACTAAATTCTAATATACTTAGCTAACTAGTTCAATTATCTATTAATTAATTATCATAGGTAAAATACTTAATCTTATGGAGGGTAGTAATAACTAAGTCGATACATCTATCTTAGTCAAATATTTATAGAACTAGTTAATAATATTGCTAAATAACATTATGCTTAATTTGTTAATATAGAGTAGTTTAAAAACAAATCCATGTCTACTAAGCATCTTAGTAGACTAAACTAATCAATCTTTTCTTATCATTCATCAGAGTAATTTCAAAGAGAGTTATTTGGAAAATCAATAACCCAGTCAAATCTAAAAACCCGATACTCTCTTCATAACATAGCGCAGCTCAACTACCACAATTGGCATTACCAAGAATTGAATATTGACTACTCAACCCCTCAACTCCTACCAGCAACATGAAAATTAAAATATAAGTCATTAATACCAATTCTATGCTCACACAACACGCAGGAAAGAGAATAACCCGTCAAACTTATTAAATGGTCATAGACTAACATAACCCATATTCAAATAGAGATTCAGGATCCCCTGACCAAGGCAAAATAATCAGAGCTTAAATTGAATTAATACCAGTTCAATTATTTCAATCCAGAGTTCGTAACTTGCTCAGGAAAACCATTTGCATAAAGAAACTCACAGAACAATAACTCATCAAAACATTATACACTTGAATGAATTGAAATAAGAGAGAAAAATTATCAGTGATCCCCACTTGAAAAGTTCAGAACTGACTCTAAAGTCGAACACGCCCCCACAGTCCGAACATACACACGAAATCCAGACATGAACGGTCAGTACTTGGACATGCTGTGAACTGCATCCAATCAGCTGGTACACAAGAACACCAAATTGGACATGATATCCTGCCCAGGTTGGATCAACCACAGAAACAAAAAGAAAAATACAGAACAAGGAAAGTTTACAATTAAATTAAAATCAAATCATTCATCAACAGGATGGAGAAAACTTTAACAAACATTTTCTCACTAAAATTTGTAATCTAAACTCAGCAAGAATAAAGTTAGCAAAATTCAACGAAATCTAAACTGGATTCAAAATAAGTTACTCCCTTATGCTACTCCTGTTACTGCATACTCATGCCAAAACAATTTCAAATTCCAGCCCTCAATACTCACGCATACATCCCCAAAACTGAAATATACGTTCAAAATTTATCAAATAAAAATAAGACTCCAGCTCCCTTTGTTAATCCGGCCCTGACACGTACACACGTCCCGGACACAAGCTCTGCCTGGACACAGCTACATCACGCACACAAACACGAACTCTGGTACACACGATCCACACACGACCAGAACCGGACTCGAATGATATCACGAACACGTATTCCAGAAATGAAAACAACTTCCGTTCCCAGATCGACTCTGACCAAAACACCCAAACATATAATGAATAAATCATAATTTGAGGATATGAGAAAGTACCTGCTCCAAAAATAATTGCAGCAAGAGGCTCTCTCTCGACTCCAATCACTGAACTGAACTCAACAGTACTGCATCCAAACCATCAGACAACATTGTAATAACTTAGGGACTGCATTGATACGACAGTATAGAACTCGACGGAAATCAAGGAATGGTTGCAAAATTACTCACCAAAAGTCGTTCGTTTCCGAAGACGAGTGATATAGATCGATCAAAATTTCGGGAAGTACTCCTATATTCGAACGAAGGATCGAAGTAAGAAATCCTGAGAAATTCGAACACCAATCATCAGGCGTGAAGGACAAATAGTACAAGCGAGGTTTCGAAATTAAATGCAGGGCACGGATGGAAACTTACTGTGGTCGAATAGTCAATTGGAAGGAATGAAGGACGTCAGGATTCGTTCGTCGGAGAAATTGCCTTGTCGTCGACACGGAGATGGCGTCACAGGGACTCGAACTCGGCTCTCAAGATTTCAGCCATCATCGCCATCCGTCGCTGGACGATCTGTGTCGAAGCCGTGTCGTCGTCGTCGCCGAGAACACCGCGGAAAAGACGCTGTTGCTGTGATCGGAGTGGCTCGACCACTCGTCGCCGCCGGAGTCGAAGTCGGAGATCGCCGCTCGAAGTAGCCGCTCGTCGCCACTCGTCGGGATCAAGCGCCGCCGAGTGGTGGATCTACCACAGCGGCTCTGTTGCTCGGAAGAGGAGGCCGCCGTCACTTCGTCGTCGCCGCCGTCACTTCGTCGTCGCCACCGGAAGCAAGATCGTCTACTCACCGTGAGGAGATGGCCCAACCGCCGAGCATCGCCGCGCGTCGAGATCTAGGTTTAGGGTTAGGGTTAGGGCCAGAGCTTTATTTGGGGAAGATATTGAAGAGTAAAAAAAAGAATCGAGAGAAAATGATTCTCTCTCTGCTTTGGTTTTAAGAAAAATTGTAGAATTTGCATAAAACACCTCCCGCCAAGAAACGTTTTTTTATAAGTCCCTCCCCCCGAAACTTTTGTAAAAACAACCTCTGCCTTTTCATTATTTACAAAAACTGTTGAAAATTAGTTAGAAAAATAAGGGGACCACTAATTAGTTGTAACAACTTTTCAAATTGAAAATTGCTCCCAATTTATTTTCCCTCTAAAATATCAATCGTCATATATTAATAATATTAATTATTAATAATATTAATATATTAATAATAAAATAAAAATTAACTTTTTATTTGAAACCCAATTTGATCAATTGCTATTATTAAAATCAATTTTTTTTTTAAAACTGGGAAGTGGAGTTACACCTCCAAACCACTGGCTATTCACTTGCCAGTCCGGAAGCAACTGATGGTAGTCAAAATCAAAAGGAGCTCACCTCTTCTGAGCCACTTGTTATCGACTTACGTTGTAACAAGGATAAAAAGCAGCTCACTTCTTCTGAGCCACTTTTTATTGATTTATCTCATAACAAGGATAAAAAGGAGCTCATCTCTCTGAGCCACTTGTTATTGACCTTCGTCGTAACAAGCCTCCTCCACGTTCTTCTTCTCCCCCTCTTGTAATCAATCTGACAAGTCTGCTAAGGCTAAAGGTCCTGTTGTAAATACAGATGTACAAATCAATGAAAAAGCATCTACTTTCCAGTATACTGATGTCATTTATTATGCTAAATGCTATTTGGATATGCTAGATAGCTTCAAGTCATTTACAATGGGAGTTGTACAATCTCTTCAAACAGAAGTATTTCTTGAACATCCAGATGATTCATACTTTGTCGTTCCTTCTCGAAAGAGAGACGAGAGTCCAATACTTTTTAGTAAAGGACCAGAACAAAAATTTAGCTATACGGATGATAGCAAAAGTAACGATACGGGACATCTCCAACTTCGTCGTTATAGTCAACAATCAAAAGACATCATCCGAAAGATGGGTTATGACTTCAAGAATGGCCTCAACTATGGTAAGGGTAGACGAACTCCTATCCGTACGGCTGTTCCGAAAGGAAAATCAGAGATGTACTACAGCAAGACTAAAAGAGGTCTCGGATATACTTCACCTCCAGTGTTATCCCCAGCAGTCTCCGAATATGATAGTGAAGAGCGTTCTAATTCTTCTGATTCCAGATCATGGGATTCTGACACCAGCATTGGTCAAGTTCATCGGCTGATTGTATCTTCTAACATGGTCACCGTCGAACTTCCAAAAGGATGTGACGAATAATCGAAGAAAATCCTGAAACTGATCCTTGGGCTCAACGAATGGATACCCAATGGGAACTCCGATTCGAACAACGAGAACCTCCTACCGAAGATCAATTAGTTCAAATTGATGTAGGAGAGAGCGGGTCACCTCGTCCAATATCATAAGCAAGAGCCTTCCAGAGGCAGATAAGCAAGAATTAATTCTTCTTATTCGAGAATATATTGATGTCTTTGCCTGGAGTTACAAAGATATGCCAGGTCTAGATCCTAAAGTTGCTACTCATAAACTGAATATTTTGCCTAATGCAAAGTCAGTCAAACAGCAACAACGGCGATTTAAACCAGAAATAATGGACGCAATTGATGATGAAGTCAAGAAGCTCATTGCTTGTGGCTTTATCCGAGAAGAACAACATCCTGACTGGGTAGCTAATGTCGTTCCAGTTCTGAAGAAAATCGACAAAGTTTGAGTTTGCATCGACTTTCGGGATCTTAATGAAGCTTGTCCAAAAGATGAATTTTATCTCCCTATCACGGACGTTATGATTGACAACACCTGTGGATTCGAGCGAATATCCTTCATGGATGGATTCTCTAGATACAATCAGATTCGGATGAATCCTGAAGATGAAAAACATACATCTTTTCGCACTCCTCGCGGAGTCTATTGCTATACCGTGATGCCATTTGGTCTCAAGAACGCTGGCGCAACTTACCATCGAGCTATGAGTACTATCTTTCGAGATCATATGCGCAAGACTGTCGAATGCTATGTTGACGATATCGCCGTCAAGAGTCATCTAAAAGAAGATCACATCCAAGATTTGAGAACTATCTTCAATCTCATGCGCCAACATCAACTCAAAATGAATCCCACCAAGTCATTCTTGGGTGTCTCTGGTGGTAAATTTCTCGGCTTCGTCATTACCTCTAACGGTATACACGTGGATCCCGAGAAGATCAAAGCCATTCAAGAGATGCGTCCTCCACGCAACCTAAAAGAGCTACGAGGATTCCAAGGTCGACTTGCATACATCAGGAGGTTCATTTCGAATCTGTCTGGACGCTGCAGACCATTTACTCAACTAATAAAGAAGGGTGTATCTTTCATTTGGATTGAAGAATGTCAACAAGCATTCGAAGATATAAAGCGATATCTTATGAGCCCACCAGTCTTGGTGCCACCAATTTCAGGCATGCTTTTCTTAATGTATGTCCGTGCTATGGACCATTTATTGGGTGCTTTACTTGCCCAAAAGAACAAAGAGGGTCATGACAAGCCATTTACTATCTCAGTCGTACTATGATTGGTGCTGAACACCGTTATAGTCCGGTCGAAAAAGAATGTCTAGCTCTTATGTTTGCTGTTCAAAAGACTCGGCACTACATCATTGGCCAAACTATTCACGTCATTTCCCGCGTTAATCCTCTTCGGGTACTGATGAAGAAGCCCAGCACACTCAATTATCGATTGGCTACATGGGCCATTCTCTTAGCCCAATATGACATGGTATATGTACCACAAAAGTCTGTTAAAGGTCAAGCGCTGGCAGATTTCTTAGCAGCTATCCTGTTCCAGAGTATCTAAACTTTATGATGAAATTCCAGATGAAACATTAGAATCAAATACGATCTCCGAAAAATTTCCTACTTGGCGTCTATTTTTTGACGGTGCATCCAGGATCGGACCAAATGGTGCCATTATTGCAGGAGTTGGGGTTGTCCTTGTTTTTCCAGACGGGTCAACTATTCAAAGAGCCTACTCCTTAGATGAATCTTGCTCCAACAACGTGGCAGAATACAATGCTCTACTTATTGGCCTTCAATTAGCCAAACAACTAGACGTTGAATATCTTGAAGTCTATGTTGATTCCAAACTGGTTGTTAACCAGGTTAGAGGAACCTATGAAGTTCGTCATCAAGATCTGGTGCCTTACCATGAAGCGGCAATCAACATGGCTACAGCATTCAAAGCCTTCTTCATCGAATATGTTCGTCGAGCTTGCAATACCGAAGCAGATGCTTTAGCTAATCTGGCAGCAGTCTTAGCCATTCCTATCAAAAGACAGCAGGTAGTGGTTGTCTCTAACCGGGAATTATTTTGTATCAAAAACAATCGTAATATTGAATTCAGTAACCTCACTGAAGTCAATGTTATCAATGAAGATTGGAGAATTCCTTTCATCGACTCTGTAGTTCACGACATACTTTCTGAAGATCCTAAAGAGGCTACGAGTATTCGCAGACGATCTCTTCGATTCTATTATAATCAGACTACAAAAACTCTCTATCGACGGACTTATGACGGTCTTCTTTTGTGCTGTCTCGCTGGTGATGAAGTGAAACAAGTATTGCGTGAAGCTCATGATGGCGTTTGCGGAGCACATCAACCCGGTCCTAAGTTACAGGATCGCATCCGACGCATGGGTTACTACTGGCCCTCTATGGTATCAGATGCCATCGACTATGCAAGAAAATGTCGCGCTTGTCAAATCCACGCAGATTTCATCCATCAACCTTCAAAATTTCTGCATCCAACTGTTGCTTCCTGGCCTTTCGAAGCTTGGGGCATGGACATTATAGGTCCTATCAATCCTCCTTCTTCTAGAGGACATCGGTTCATATTAGCAATAACCGACTACTTCTCCAAGTGGGCTGAGGCTATACCTTTGGCTGAAGTCAAAAATAGCAGCGTCATCAACTTCGTCAAACACCATATTATCTACAGATTTGGTGTACCTCGGCGAATCATTCATGACAATGGACCACAATTCATCAGTCAAAATTCACAAGATTCTGTGACGATCATCGAATTGACAATATCGCTTCGACAGCTTACAATCCTGCTGCTAATGGTTTAGCTGAAGCCTTCAACAAAACCATTATCAAGCTCCTTAAGAAGTTTGTATCTACTAACAAACGAAATTGGAGTGAGAAACTCGGAGAATGTCTTTGGGCCTACCGTACTATGGTCCGCAACCCCACAGGCTGTACACCCTTCTCTCTGGTGTACGGCTGTAAAGCAGTTCTACCTTTAGAACTTCAGATCCCATCTCTGCAGATTGCCATTGCCAACAAGCTCACTACAGAGAACAATGATCTTCTTCGACTTCAAGAATTGGAGGCGCTCGACGAGAAGCGGTTATTGGCTCAACAACACATCGAGTTGTATCAAGCCTGCATATCAAAGACTTTCAACCGCAAAGTTAAAGTCAGAGTCTTTCAAAAAGGAGAGCTCGTTCTAACAGTCAGACGTCCCATGACTATGACTCACATGAGCAAAGACAAATTCGATGCGAAGTGGGAAGGTCTATATATCGTGAGCAAAGTCTTCTCAAACGGAGCCTATCAACTCATAGAGCTGGATGGTCGAGTTGCAATGATGTCCATCAATGGCAAGTTCCTAAAAAAGTATTATGCATGAATTGTAAAAGAAATTTCTTGTAAATATCATCAGACGAGTTCATAAATAAAATTTTATTTTATTTCATCATAAGTGATGTTACAAGACATTAAGGAAGGTCACTATCATCCTTCTCAAAATTGGGATGCGGGCCACTGCCGTCCTTATCAAAGACATAGTCGGCAAAAGAACCGAGAACATCCTTGTTCGAACCCACCAGAAACTTGCAAGCGGCCAGTCGCTTAGCCTCCTCTTCCTCAGTCTCCCCTGGTTCAAGTAGGAAGTCCAAGATGTCCTTTGGTGGCTTTGGTGCAGACGAACCTCCGTCCGCCTCTGTCTGCTTCTGCTGAATCGGCTCGATCGAACGTTCCTCAGTGCCCTCTTCAACCTTCGGGGCGACTTCAGCCTTCTTCGAGACATCTTTGGAAGACATTGTGTGCTGAGAAGATTGACGTTGATCATCCCATCCGAAGTTCCATTCTACTTATAGACAGTCGGCTATGAGGATCGAAGTGACACGTCTTTCCTAAGATACAATCATCCGACGGTTCGCCAGTTCATTACATTCACTTGACGGTTTCCACGTTCATTTAATTCATCTGACGGTTTACCCGTTCATTTCATACATCCGACGGTTCGTCCGTTCATTACATCATTCGATGGTTCACCGTTCATCACACCATCCGACGGTTCACCCATTCATTACAGTCATCTGACGGTTCGCCCGTTCATTCCATCCATCTGACGGTTCACCCGTTCATTTAATTAATTTGACGGTTCATCCGTTCATCCCGACGATTCATTTCGTTCACACATTTTGATGATTCATTTTCGTTCATTCATTCGTCCATATCAGCACTTGTCATATACTTGTCATCTTTGATTAAGTTGTCTACTGAAATAATGATATTCAACAAATTATATTCTGCCATGTCCATATTACCTCTGAGTAGATATAATGAAATATTATTTCTAAAAAAATTAAGAAATATATCATGTCCTGCATCTCTGAATATATTTTTATCGCTATTATTTATATCTGAATAAGATATGCAACAATAATAGAGCCACAAAAAAAATGTCTTTTTATTGATTGATCGAAATTGAAAGACATTACAAAAAATACATGTTGCAAAAACAGAAGATACAAAAAGGTCTTTCTATTCCGCCGGCGGGGTCATCAAAATTGTCATCTGCTGCTTCAATGATTGCAGTCGCTCCTCACGAGATTCCATCACTCGCCTCTTAGCTTCCTCTAATCCAGACTTTTCATTAAAAGTCGGTAAGGTCATTAAGCAGCGGGCGATTTCAGCCTGATGAGTTGTGACATACTCATTTCGTTCCTGAGTCAGGATGTCCAGTTGCTGAGTGGCAGCTTGATATTGTATGACCTCATCTTCCAAAACAAGCTGAACAAGTTTTAACTCTTCATGGAGATGGGTAATTTCTTCTTGGATATGGTCAGATTTCGCCTTCAACTCAGCAATTTTCTTCTCCTTCTCCCAGCAGCAGAGGTGACTGTCTCCAGTTGTGAATCATATTCGGAAGCCTTGGCAGTATAGGTGTCCAAGAAAGTCTGGAAATTAGCTTTCGCAGTTGCAACTTCTTGAGACATCCTTTCAACTTCAGCTTGTACCAAGGATTCCACCTCCCCCCGATTAAGATCTTTGTAGATCTTAACTGATGCTTCTAGCTCATCCAGTATGTGCTCAAGAAAAACAGCTTGAGCTTCATCACCTTGACCTCGGATGGCGTTGATCAGATGAGAGGTTGGGCCTCTAACAGTTGTGAAATCAGCATCTTTCTCTATTACCCTAGTTACCAAGGGTCCCAATGAAGTAAAGAAAAGATTGGTGAAAGAGCTTATGATAAATCGGTTGGTGGCTAGGGCACCCGCTGTAGCAGCCACTCCCATTGATGATGAAGCAGCAGATGCCTGTACAGATGGACGTGCAACTTCTTGCACATGAGTGGAGGGCTTTAGATAAGGGAGCCATAGTTGAGCTGGCTGCTCCTCCCAAATGTTCTTCTGCAAAATCAAATGAACATTATCATTTTGATTGTCATTTACAAAATCGAAGAGGATCAAAAGTAAAAGCAATCTTACCATGGCTTGGTCCAGTAATAGGTCTGTCGTCTGCTGGCACAGATTTCGATCGCAC
>JANAVB010025563.1:0-24722 GCA_029216955.1 Iris pallida
AATCCTCCATTGTATTCAGGATAAGCAACCTACAAATGCTATTCTCCCTTCTCCACTTGGCCTGAAGTTTAGTAGCTGCAGTGATTGCGGCAGCAGACCCAACATCTGTAACAGTAGGTTCCTCTTCAAGAAGCACGTGATCAACGTCTCTGAGTTAAAGAGTGAGATAAATCTTTCTCTTTCAGACTTGATAATGCTCTCCATTAAACTTTTTTAACTTACAGAAGTCAATATTGAGGAGTGAAGCATTAAAGTTTTCCATCGTAGAAATATAGCTTTGAGACTGTTATTGCCGGAGCACAATTTTTCGATAGAAAACGGAGAAGATGAAACAATTGTAAGAACAATGTTCCAACGCAACACTTCTAGGAAGGTTGCGTAAGTATAACGAAGATCTAAGAAGATCTTGTTACAGCAGCATATGATATTACGAGAATCTAAGAAGATTTCGTAATCTATAGCAGCGAAGAAGATGACAGGCGATAGATGGGAAAACTCCTGCTGGGGTGAATGATCACCGTTGCTCAAAGCTATATTCGCCCCACACGAATAGCTTCCAGGAACCAGCAAGTTCATCGGAGAACTTTGAAACACTTCTGCTCTTCTGACTCCTTGGATCGTACACGGACTCCTGTGCAAAAGTAATACTGGTGCAAAGCTTCTCTTCTCTCTGACAGGCTCTGTTTACTTGTGTTAAGAAACACGTGTAAACTTTCGTAACTCTCTGTATATGACTTATGTGTATGTGCCTGCGAGAGAGAAAAGACCTTTTATAGGCCCGAGTAGCAACTGCCCGGTTAGCACAACATTCGGGACGTGGTAATAACTACTCTGAACGTGCAGTAACCGCTCAGATCATGCATAGACACGATCTGAAGCAAGTTGCACCATTCGCGCACCCTGCGCCCCTTACATACTGCGCGCAGTACGCGTACTGAACCACTTGTGCCACCTGCACCACCTGCGTGCAACTGAGCATGCACCTGTGCGCACAACTGGGCACGCCACTGGGCGCACAACCTGGGCCGTACAACCTGGCAGCGCACCTGGTCGCGCAACCTGGCAGCGCAACCTGGCCGCGTAACCTGACCACGTAACCTGGCCTGCACGACCAGGCAGCGCGCCTGGCCGCGCAAGTAGCTCGCACAACGAGCGCAACTTAAGCGCACTATGCGCCTAGCGACGATACTGATGTGCTAAGTGCAAAGTGCGCCAACAAAATGCCACATTACGCCTCATGAGCCCATGAGCTCGAGTCCGAGTCGCTAAGCCCCTACGGGGCTTAGCTCCCATAGAAATAAATTTACCAAGAGCAAAAAGCATGAATGCTTTCAATTGTTGATTTAGCTTTTTTCCCATTATAAAAATAACCCTACATGGCACACCCATGTGCACCTCCACACCATATGTGCATCTCTAAACTAGCATAGCTAATATATAGAGATACAACTCCTTTGGCCTAGCCGATGTGGGACTAAAGTTTCTAAACAAAGGCCCAAACCCCAACACTCTGTTGGATATTTTAAGTTATGAATATATGGGGGTGGGTTATTTAGTATGAGGGTCTCACACAATAGTGGATATTAGGGTTTGGATTTTGAAATTGTCCAATGTTAGGGTTTGAGTCTCGAAATCAATGTTCATTAGCATACTTGAACAGTGATTTCGAGACCCAAACCCTAATATTGGACAATTTCGAGACCCAAATCCTAATATCCATTATTATGTGAGGTCGTAATACTAAATATCCCAATGGGGGTGGACAAATCACTTTGACATGAGGTACAAGAAAGTGTTCTTCATTTCATAACATTTTTTGCTTCACATACAATACTGAATGCTCCATACATTAGTTTACGGGCATCAATCTATTATTTCCAAAATAGATATTCCAACTATGTCTCCTCTTCTATGTATGTAATTTTTTGTATCCATAATTTTTTGGTTCTTTAAATTAAAAATATAAGAATTGTATGTATAAGAGAGGGAACATGATTGCAGCACCCATTTTCGGAAAAACATATCTGCTCCCGGGTTTATGAAGGCGTTGAAATGGCACTTGGCATATCATCATGACATGCAATTGACTAGAAAGAGTGAATTCACAAAAATTACTCTTTTGAAGTAATTATTTTAATATTTTCTTTGTTTACAAAAATTGTCTCCTAGAAAATGTCACTTTATATATTTGCTAATGTGGAAGTGGGACGACTTACAAGCGTGAAATTGCATATATGCCAAAATAAGAAGAAAATAAAAAATATATTATAAGCCAACTGTCGTCTGGTTTCTTCAAAGCCTTCTTGCCTAGCATATTCAAATAATTTTTGTAACGTACCCTATAATATATACATCAATTTTTCAACACAGGTGTCTGTTATTCCCAAAACAGATCTAGATAGAAGAACAATAAGAATTTAGCGACCGCTTGCAAATAAATTTGCTCTATATTCTGATATAGCAACTGTCAGACGTAGAGACCTCAGTATCGGACTTTGTAGGATTTCAGAAGCCTCAGGCAAACAATTTTGCTCTCCTAATTTTCTTAGTCCACTCGGAGAACAAGAAGAAAGGGAGAAGGAAACAACTCTGGTGGGGTGATGACAATCACCGTTTCTCAAAATAAGATTCGTCCTACTGTGATCTGCTCCCAAAAACCAACAAGTTTTGAAGGAACTTGTAGAACGCTCTCTACCTCCTTTACGAACTCGTCGAACTCCTCTCGACTCTGAAGGCAGCGACCACTCAACTTTGTTCGTCTCTTAATTTCGAAGTAAGTTGTCAAAGGAGGCACGAAGGGTGTATCTATAGAGTTGGATGGAAATCCTAACCCTAAGCCTGGCCACCAACCGATTGCTAAAAGATAAGAGCGAATAATGGATAGATATAACTAAATTAAATTCAAATCCCACAAAAAAAGGATCTGAGTAATTGACTCAAGCTTTCCATAATCGCTCAATTATTCACTCTTATCTTAACAATCGCCCAACTGCAAAAGCCACTCAAGCTTTCCATAACCGCATGGGCTGATGGGCGGTTGCACACGTCAGCCCATGCACCTGTATTCGTAACCGCCCAACAGCTCAAGCCTGCATGCACGCAGCAGCGAAGCAGCGCAAGCACGCAGCCCCGCAGCGGCACATGCGTGCATACGCTTAAACGTATATATGCGCACAACCGTGCACTGCCCACGCAAGCCGCTGCGCATGCTACCCCCCAGGCACCCGCGCATGCGCCCACCCATGCGCCGAGCCCAGGCGACTCGTGAATAAGACGAGCACACAAACTACTATGCACCGATGCTGATGTGCTAAGTGCAAAGTATGCCAACAAAGCGGCACATTGTGCCATTGAGTCCGAGTTCGAGTCCGAGTCGTTAAGTCCCTTCGTAGCTCCTAAAGGAATATTCCCATTAGCATGACAAAAAGCATAAATGCTTCATTGAGAAGTTAATCCTTTTTTCTACTAGAAAACACTCCCACATGACACCCATGTGCACATCTCAACACAAGCAAAGCTTTACATAGAGATACTTTTTGGTGCGAGCAATGTGAGACTATATTTCTAGTCCGCGAAGGCAAAAATGCTAACAATCCCCCACACATCTATATATATATGGGTTAAGCGTTCCCCACAGTGACTATCCATTATGGATTAGGATAGATGTCGCTATGACTTGAATCTTTTCGTATGGGTTAAATAACAACATGATACAGGAATGGATTAAGCCTTGAATTCTGCATAATAGCTATAATTCTTTCCACTCACATAATGATATCAACTGTGCTTCTGGCTGCATGTTAAAGGTTATGTGCCAGCCTGGTTTTGGTGTATATATATTGGGTGTCTATAATTCGTAGCCTCAAAATTTTCTTCGCAAGTCCTCAATCTCCAAACTATGCCCCTTGGGCTCCTCCTAAATTGCAGATCAGATCACTTAGAATTACACCTAAAGGATTTTCATGGACGAAGCGACGTCACTCTCCATCTTATCGTAGAACTCTTCTAGATTTGTGTTGCTTTATTCCACAGAGCCTATATACATCTCAATTTCTCTTGAACCCGTCTCCAAGACCTCGACGTAATCCATAAGATTGACAAGGCTACGCTTCATCGTAGACTCCTTGCTCTTGTCCCTCATATGATTCTTGGTGTGCTCCTCCTTAGGCGATGCAGGTCCCTCTCAGACGTTCTTGGATGTCGACATGGCACCCAATAACCTTCGCTCTGATACTACTTGTCTTGGACTTAGCTTCGACCCGTACGGCACACAAGCTCTAAAATACGGAGAATTTTTTAGATGAGAAATGTTATAAAATTTTAGGATGTTGAGTTTGGAAGAAGAACTAAAGTGAGCGACATTGCCTTTGAGGAAGAATCGATTTTGATTCCTGCTATCACTATTGACAATGTACAAGTTTTTATACTTATTATTAATCAAGAAGTGAATCTGGAACCTCAACAAGACAATGCCAAATTATCTCTACAAGTCGATGTTGAGCTACCTTAAAAAGACAACATAGCGGCATCCTCATTCAAGATAAGGTAATTATTTTTGAGGAACAAACTCAACAACCTCAAGAAGCAGTGCCAGTAAGACGATATACCAGAGGAAGGAGAAATATAATTTTGGATAACTTTTTCATATTTCTTTAGGAATATGAGGAACACTTTGGAATATTGAAAGATGATCCAATCAACTTCCGTCAGGCCATAAAAAGTTCTAATTCTCAAAAGTGGATTAAGACAATAGATGCCAAAATGGCATATCTATCAAATGGATGTCAAAACGGCATTTCTCAATGGTAACATTGATGAAATAATTTTATGGTGCATCCAGATAACTTTGTATTGGGAGACCCAAATAATATGATTTACAAACTGACATAATATATTGACGTGCTCAAGCACTGTAAGCACCTTGATTTTTTTATATATTTTTATTTTATATGATTTTTATATATTAGACCATATATTATTTTTAATTATATGACTATAGTAGTACTTTAGTGTAGCATTGATTTTTGAAGCACAACTATCGATTTCTTAAACTTCTAACTTGAGTTCGGGACTCGACATCGATCAAAATCATTTGACCTAATATATAATTTTGACCCATTTTGAACATACGATACACATGTCAATGGTGTGCCATTTAATTGAGTTTCCATGTGCTATTTATTTGTAAATGGCACATGAAGCTCATTGGTTGACTTTTTGGGTTCGATTTGACTAGAAAATATATTTGGACCATAACCTAGCCAATCCCACATGATAGAGCCTACCTAAGGTTGCCAAAAATTAATTAAATATAAATTTAATTGATTTTTGGACATTAAATTGGAGCCATATGCATTAAATTCTATATATTTGACTTAGTCAAAGCAACCCTTCAAATAAGGAAATCCATTGCCATAATATGCTTTAGACGGGTCAAATCCTCACCAAATTAAACCAAACAAAAGCCAAAATCCCCCTAATATAAAAACCACCCTAAAAACCTGACATAAATTCCTCCTCATTGCTACCACCACCCTACCTATAACCCCAAAAAACTCGTACGACACACCCCTTGGCTGAAATCCCATAACCGACCCTCTTCCTCTTCACACCCACTTTTCCTCGACTTTCATGCCAAACACCATTAATTTATGAACCACCTCGACGCCCTCTTCCATCATAGCAAGCATAGAAGCCATCTTGAAGCTATTAGAGAGGTCCTCAACCATCTCTTTGCGCGAAACTTCTCCGAAGTGCAAGCTGAAAGTTATAGCAGGTTAGTCGACTTCTAGAATATGTTTCATCTACTTTTTTTATCCCATTGACTTCAAACCAAAACTAGAAGTTTTCTCTATGTGTCTACTTCATTTTCTGATCACTGTACCACATAGTTCCAAACGATTTTTTCGGGGCATCCATTTTACGACAGGGTGTCCATAATAGACCAGATCTGTTGCGAGTTGATTTTCACCTACTTCCAGGCCGATTCGATCTTCCGTATATTTTTGTAAGAAACTAGACTTCCAGAAGTTTTCCAATGCATATTTTTTAACGCATTTTAGTTTGGTTTAGTATTTATTAAAAATTTTGACATTTTTTGTAACACCGAAACACCAAAAACAATATGTTCCTCGTATCCCAAAAAATTTAGAACATTATATACCTTTACTAAAATACTTGTTGTGCAAGGTTTGATCATAAAACTGTAGGCGCATGGGTCGTGCCCTCCAAAAGATCAAAGTATATCCCGCGCCTCGCTCTAGCATTGAGCCTAGCGAAGAGTTATGCATGCCTAACCAGAGCAGCGTGACATCAGAAGGAGACATCTCGATCTCTATGATATGGGCCAATCGTGCCCCCTTTGAAGGCACACCCTGTCACGCCCCAGAACAGAATACTGGAGAGCGGGAGACCGACACAGCCAAATACGTATATAGAAGTGTAATCCACCTCGACATACGGTCACGGTTGTCTAGATGCATGAGGGTTTATTTACAAGTCATCAGTCTCTTATGGTCAAGAACAAGTCTAGTGTCTCAATCTCAAGCAAGCAAGTAAATGTATCAAGATGGTAGATCATCAGACATACAAAGTAAGGCGTCCCAAACATTACATATTCAAATGATCATGAAGCTAGTCATATAAAATGCGAAGACTAGCAAGAGTTTAAGTCATACATGGTCAACCCTAGGATTTGTCAATCATGTTATAGCCCTTAGGCAGACATGAATGTAAATTCAATACGAGCTAACACTTGCTCGGCGACTAAATGCCTCAAAAGAATAAGGAAAAATTTGAGTGGCACCCCACTTTTGTTACGCTTATTTAAAGTGTACCCCACATGTTTACATGAATGTATGACACCCCCCACTTTCAACATTTTTCGTCCAAGACTAACAGTTGACCGCTTTGACCAAATTTTTTGGACGAAAATACCCCCTGTCTGTTGTCCTCTTCCCCGCGTCAACTGTCCGTCTCCCCCCGCCGTGCTCGGCCCCCCTCCACGGCGTCGCCGTACGACCTCGCCGCAACCCCCCCGGCCATCACCACCACCACCACCACCATCATTACCATCATCACCACCATCAAGGAAACCCTAACCCAAGCTTTGGGGGGGTTTTCGAAGGCCACGGCCAGTTCGGCTCCGAACTTTCGACGGGTCTCGACGAGAGCACTCCACTTCCTCCGGAACACCAGCTTGGTGATCTCCGGGCGATAGGCGAAGACGTCGGCCTTGGCCATGCTCGACTCGAACGACTTCAGCAGGACTCTGATTCCCGCCACGTCCTTCTCTCCCAGCTTCTGGCCGAAGCACATGAAGAGCATCAAACTGTACACCGCGTCTTGGAAGCTCGAGCTGGCGGCGACAACGACGCCGCTCTCCTAGGCTTGGCGTTTGAGCTCGTCGAGGAGGATCCGAAGGGCCCACCAGCGTGCCTCGGCGAAGTGCTTGACGCGGGAGGGGTGGAGGAGCTTGGACGTGAGGTTGCCGCGGAGGACACGCCACGTGGGGCCGTAGGGCGACAAATTAATGAGGTTCCTCCTGAGCAGGTCGGTTCTGAACTTGGGGGTCGGCGGGCGGTCCGCGAAGTCCGCACCGCGCTGGACGAGGGCTCTGTGGGCGGAGGCGTGGTCGGCGATGAGCACGGCGGTGCGGGTGGCTATGCGGAGGGTGAGGATCGGCCCGTACTTGACGCGGAGCTCGCAGAAGATGGTGTTGAGGTCGGCGAGCGATCTCGCAAGCCATAGTAGAGTGCTGACGATGGGGATGGATAGGGTCCTGGCGGAGGAAGCAGCTTACTCTTCTTCTACTTATTATTATTTTGAAGATTGGAGAAGAGAATTCTGACAGCAGCAAAAGAGAAGGTGATGGAGAGTCCTGAAGGGGGACGAGGTGGAGGGGAACAAGGACCCGGAGGTGCAGAGCTGGGGGGACGAGGAGGACGACGACGGGGACCCACCCAGGCTCTGGGTCAGGGTCGGGCTGTACCCGGGGACGGCCGAGCACGACGGCGGGGGTGCGGCGATGCCGCAGAGCGGGAGGGGGGGGGAAGGGGGTCGGTGGTGGTTGATGGTGGTGATGATGGTGATGATGGTGGTGATGGTGGTGGTGATGGCCAGGGGGGTGTGCGGCAAGATCGAGGAGAGGGGGGTACGGCGACGCCGTGGAGGGGGCCGAGCACGGCGGGGGGGGGGAGGGGGCAGCCACGTGTGACGGGGAGGGAGGACACACAAAAGGAGACGGGGGTATTTTTGTCAAAAAAAATTGGTCAAAACGGTCAACTGTAAGTCTTGGACGGAAAACGTTGAAAGTGGAGGGTGTCATACATTCATGTAAACATGTGGGGTGCACCTTAAATAAGCGTAACAAAAGTGGGGTGCCACTCAAATTTTCTCAAAGAATAATTTACAATAGAGTGGGAGAGCAAAATAAAACCCACTCATTGCTAGGGTTGCATCTAGTGTTCACCATCTGCCTGGAAGGCTGAGAGATCCTCGAAAGCTACTCCAAAATCTGGCCATACAAAACCAGCTGGGTCAGAACCTAGAAAGAGCAAGTGCCACAAGGGAGGCTTCACTTAAGAACTAAAACCGGCATATTAGCACATAAAAACATAATTGATAATGAAAGACATGGGTTATGGAAATCAAAATGATAAATGATAAGATAACTAAGAAACTATTCTGGTAACCAAGTTACAATCCGTAAACCAAATAAGGACTGGGGTTGTAACCCTTCACCTGAACAGAGCTTAGTCTCCACTCATTTATCGACAAGAGTAAAGCATAATAGTAATGTGCTAAAGTAATCCTGAACTGGCACTGTCTAGACAAGACTAGACTAGTCTCCTTCCATCAATCATGGCCAAGCAACAAGTACGGCTTGATACTTTTAACTAACTAGGGTTATCACAAGCCTAATTATTAACAAGAAGCAATGAGATGTTCCAACAGCCACAACCCCTGCAGACTTTATCCAGGTTTTCCAGTTGCAAGTTGAGAGAGTCGGATTAGGTGACTTGGGGGTGAAACACATGACAGTGTGCTGGAAATATGCCCTACTCGACGGCAGGCTATAAGTCCAATTAAAGCGCCCAGATAACGGGACTGTCTGTAGCTGGGAAATCTCTTTATGAACTACTTGATCAATTTAGTTATTACCCTATTTAGATTCAGTATGAATCCCTGAACGTGGTAATCAGGAATCCATGTCCTAGACATGATGCAAGATGAGAGATGTAGCTTGTACTGGTACAACCAAGAGAATCAACTACGGTGTCAAGACAAGAGTTACTAAGCAAGTCCAGGTAGCTGTATCATGTCATGTCAGGTTACTTATTATGTCAAAAGTGCGTCACAATGGACCACTATCAAGAATTTTATGTCAAGGTTGCTTGTCAAGAGTGCGCCACGATGGGCCACTATCATGTTCTATCCCTACATTATCATGAATGAGAGAAACTTGCATAAAATAGCTAGTAACATATTCTTGAAGCCAAGGAAAAGATCTACAACTTTTATGTTGGGAGTTGAAAGAAATTCTGCCCATAATTCAGCCAAATAGGACATAAAACATCCAAAAATAGCCAAAATAGGCACTATGCGGCATTATGCGGCCAGAAACTATGCATCTATGCGGACTAGCACTATGCGGCCAGGCACTATGCATCTACACGGACTGGCATTATACGGCCAGGCACTATGCATCTATGCCGACTGGCACTATGCGGCCAGGCACTGTACAGCTATGCGGACTGGCACTATGCGGCCAGGCACTATGCAGCTATGCGGACTGGCACTATACGGCCAGGCACTATGCAACTATGAGGACTAATACTATGCGGCCAGGTACTATTCATCGTCCCTGCCAAAACCAGGACAGATGAACATAGAAGATGTCCAAAACTTGCTTTGGCCATAACTTCCTCAAAACAAGTCGAAATCTTACTTTTCAAAGGTCAAAATTGTGTAGAATCAAATTCTCTACCACATGGAACATTTATTTTTTGAAAACATATAAGTTTGATAGATCAAAATCCAAAAAAATTGAAAATGGCACAAACTTAGATCTACAAGAAAATATCCACCAAATTGAGAATACCAAGTTCTAAACTGTCATAGAATCATGTAAGAAAGATAATAGAACAAATAGAGTTAGGTTCCTCCATGAAGCAAGTTGTACTTGCCTAGGGTTTCTTGGTAGATGGAGAGAGTTATTAGGAAGAATAAGAAATAAAGAGTAACGGAAGGGAGAGAGAGTAGTTGGGGGTTTATAAAGAGAGAGAATGGTTCAACATGTGGAACCAACCATCAAAATAAACCAAACCAAGCCATCCAAAGCAAGTCAAGTTGGACCAAACCAACCCAAGGTCAACCCTAGTCAAGATACATCAAGGCAAGCCATAAAAAAATACGAAAATACAGTAAATAATATACGGGTCAAAATTCGTACATGTATACTGGAAATACGTATAACGAAAAACGAGAGTGACAACTCTACCCACCTTAAAAGAATTCCATCCTCAAAATTTAATCAAGAGGCTAAAGATGTCGGGGCAGACTATATTAATCATAAGCAAGCTACGACTAGCAGTCAATCAAGCAATCATTTATGCAAGCAAGGAATTAAGAGCGTAAGGCATAAGGAAGATATTATACCTTATGAGTCAAACATGTGTGGATAACACGAGCAGATATCATCCTCACACTCCTACGTGGACTCACCCAAAGAGTGGTGACCCCAAGCAACATGGACAAGCATCAGGGTCTAAACTAATAGTCTTGTTCTTGAGTACCTTCTCTCTTCGGTCCAATATGGATACAGGCCTTTCCTCATACAAAAGGTTGGCACCAACAACCAATTCTGAATGATCAAGGATATGGCTCGGATCCGGGATATACCGTCGCAATTGAGATACATAGAATACGTCATGTACCTCACATAACGACGGCGAAAGAGCAAGACGATAGGACACATCACCTACTTGCTCGAGAATGTTAAACGGCCCTATATACCTAGGACTAAGCTTTTTCCGTACGCTGAATCGAATGACGCCATGGGTAGGCAAGATCCTAAGGAATACGTGGTTGCCGATAGAAAACTCAAGAGGTCGCTGATAAGAATCGGTCTAATGGCGCTGGCGATCTTGCACAACTCGCAGATGATCTCTGACTTATCTGACCACCTCGATAGTCTACGTAACGAGGATCTGCACTTTTTTACCACAAACCGCCGATGTCAAGCATACAAGACCGTAACATATCTTCAAGAGTCTGGATCGTACGCTCCGACTGACCATCTGTCTGCGGATGATAAGCTGAACTGAACTTGAGACGAGTCCCCAAAATCTCTTGAAGACTCTGCCAAAAGTGCGATGTAAATCTTGAATCTCTGTCTGATATGATACTAACTGGCACTCCATACAATCTAACAATCTGTCTGAGGTACATCTCTGCTAGCTGATTCGTCGACTGACCAATTCTGAAGGGGAAAAAATAAGCTACCTTCGTGAGACGATCAACGATAACCCATATAGCATCCCTGCTAGCCAGGGATTTAGGAAACCCAGTTACAAAGTCCATGGTTATATGCTTCCACTTTTATTATGGGATCGGTAACGATTGAAGAAGTCCAGCTGTTCTCTGATGTTCAGCTTTAACTTGTTAGCAAAGTAAACATCGAAAGACAAACCGGGCTATCTTTCGCTTCATGTCATTCTACCAGAAATACTTACGGATGTCTCGGTACATCTTCGTTCCACCGAGATGTATTGAATACTGAGAACTGTAAGCCTCTGCCATGATCTCCTGTCTGATATCACTACTGGGTACACAAAGATGCCTTCCATGACATAGTGTACCATCTTTGTGAATGCATAACTCGGGTCTTCGTCCCGTTTCACATTCTGCCCAATGCCGCTGTAGCTTGGAATTTGCTGATTGTGCCATCTTGATCCTCTCAACTATGTTCGACTGAACTTGAATGCTGGCCATCAATGCCACATTGGTAGGGAGAACTATCTCTATCCCCATCTTCTGAAGGTCTGCTAATAACTCTGGTTGTACTGTTAGAAAATAAACTCCAGCTCTTCTGCTCAATGCATCTGCTACTACGTTGGCCTTCCCGGGATGATACTTCAGGTTGATATCATAATCCACAAGTAGCTCTAGCCATCTTCTCTGACGCATGTTGAGATCCTTCTGGGTAAACACATACTTAAGACTCTTGTGGTTGATAAAAATCTCCAGCCGACCTCCATACAGGTAATGTCTCCATAACTTAAGTGCAAAAACTACCGCTGCTAACTTCAAGTCGTGGGTTGGATAATTCCTCTCATGATCACGAAGCTGACGTGATGTATAAGCTACTAAGTTACCATGCTGCATCAAGACACATCCTAATTCCTTGTCGGAAGCGTCACAATAGACTAAACATCCTCCAGTCCCATATGGAAGCGTGAGAATGGGTGTCGTCATAAAGCCTCGCTTCAACTTCTCAAATAAACTCTGACACTTTGCTGTTCAAGCAAACTGCACATCCTTGCGGGTCAACCGAGTCAAGGGTGCTGAAATCCGAGCAAAGTTTGATGCAAATGCCGGTAATAGCCAGCCAATCCTAGAAAACTGCGAACCTCTACGACAGTACTGGATAGTGGCCATGACTCTATAGCACTATCTTCTAGGGGTCCACTTCCACTCTACCTCTGGTGATGAGGTGACCCAAGTACGATATGCGATCAAGCTAAAACTTGCACTTACCGAACTTCGCGTACAACTGGTACTCTCTGAGAATCTGAAGGACCACTCGGAGATTCTGCTCATGTTCTGCTTCATTCTTGCTATAGACCAATATGTCGTCTATAAATACTATCACAAACTGAGACAAATAAGGCATAAAGATATGATTCATGTGGTCCATGAATATGGCTTGTGCATTGGTTGCTCCAAATGGCATAACAAGGAACTCCCAATGCCCATATCTTGATCTGAATGCTGTCTTCTGGATGTCTTGCTCTCTAACTATGATCTGATGGTACCCTGATCGTAAGTCAATCTTCGAGAATACTGCCGCTCCACTGAGTTGATCGAATAAATCATCTATCCTTCATAGAGGATAGCTGTTCTTGATTGTTACAGAGTTCAAGGTGCGATAATCTTAACGTACCATCCTTCTTTTTCACAAGAAGTATCGGGGCTCCCCAAGGTGATCCACTAGCACGAATGAATCCCTTGGTTCTGAGTTCTTCAATCATCTTGTATAAGATCTCTAACTCTAAAGATGCCATTCTGTAGACTCTCTCTGACACCGGTGTCATCCCTGGAAGCAAATCAATGGTGAACTCTATCTCTCTCTCTGGAAGCATACCTGGAAGTTTTTCGGAAAATATATCAAGAAACTCTTCTACTACTCTGGGAAATTGAACTGCTACTGCTAGTGCCATCCGCAAGACTGGTGGAGAAGGTTCTACTTTGCCTCTGGAAAATAAAAACTCTGGTTCACCTGGAATACCAAAAATAATCCTGCCAATATGGCAGTCTATTTTTGCGTATTGATCCTTCAACCAATCCATTCATAGGACCACATCATAGTCGGCCATCAGAAATTCTATAAATCTAGCGGAAAACTCTCTACCGCTAGCTACGATTTGACACGAGGAATAGACTATATCTACTCCCACAAGACCGTTACCAGTAAGTATATTGAGCCTTACTGATAATGACTCGGGCTCCAGTCCTATCCATATTGCGAATCGTGCAGGCATAAATGAATGCGATGTACCTGAATCAAATAATACTGATGCTGGAAAAGAGTTGACGAGAATGGTACCTGCCACCACCTAACCTGATGCCAATTCTTCTTCTACCGTCAGAGCCATAGCCTGACCTTGTCCTCTTGGTGCTGGTGCCCTCTGCTGGTGACCTTTCTACCTGTTATGAATCTGAGCTTGGGCATACTGCTGAGCCTGAGGCGGCAATGGCCTCGAAGGCTGGTACTGCTGCTGCACTGGTGCTGGACGCCTAACTGATGGACTAGTTAGGTTTGATGACGATGAACTGGTTCTATTCGGATAGGACCCTATCTTGTGGTACGATGCCCCACAAGCCAAGCAAAATCCTTGGGCTCTATGATACTTTGATACTACATGTCCTGGCTTTCCACAATGAGAGCAGTCCATTACGAAAGACTGCTTCTGCTTCTGCTTCTGCCGCTGAGGATACGTTGGTATCGAGTGCTGAACCGACAAAACTGTGGTCGCCCACCTAGGAGCTCCATTAGTCAAATCCCTAGCTGCCGAGGCTGGTACTGATGACTGGGACATCTGTCCATGGGACCCTCGTCCGTCCTCCGCTTCTATCTACAATCTTCTACGAAGTATATTCATGCCTTTCACTTCTCGTAAGACGACATCAAACGTCTGGTGCTCAAACTGCTCCACTGATATAATGATCTCTAGGTGGAGTCCCTGCTGGAATCGCTGGGCTCGGTCCAATTCGGTTGCCACCAAGGTAGGAGCAAACCGATTAAGCCTAGAAAACTCGGCCGCATATCCATCGACCGTCCTTCCCATCTGCTTAAGATTGGTGAATCTCGTCCGCAGATCATAGCGAGCTACTGCTTCAAAATACTTCGTCTGGAACTTGTCGCTGAATGCCGCCAAAAAGACATGCGTCGCCAAACCCACTGCTAGCATCGTCCACCAGGTGCGGGCTAAGTCCAATAATTGTAGGCACACAATGGCCACCTTCTCATCCTCAGACATCCTAGATGCTTTCAGGATAACTTCTGTGTCCTGAAGCCATGTATCAGCAGCAATAGCATCTCCAGTTTCGTTAAAGAAAAGAGGGTTCAGGCGCTTGAAATTGTTAGCTGCATTGTTCCCTTGCTAACCAACTTTGTCTATAGTATCTTGTAATGTCTGTTGGGGCATCGCCCCAACGATCTTGTGACGCAAGCAATTCTCGGATGAGCCCTGCCAGGACTCCATTATTAGGCTCTACAAGCTGGACTGGCTGAACCGGTGGCTCTTGACCCTCAGAAGGCCTGACTCTCGAGGCTATCCCTGAGTGCTGGGCTTGGTCCCTAGATTGTTGCTGGTTCATTGGAGGTGCTCCATCGGGCTGATCGACAGGACTTGGAATAATGCCACTGAAAAAAATGACATGAGGAACAATAAGGAAGAACCAAGATAGATCGAGGATATAAGCATGTGATCAGGTCAAGATTCAGACATATTAGAAGGTACGAGTAGAGATCAAGGATGAGTGTTGATTGAGATAACTATTCGGTAAAACTCCAACACATCTTGATTTACAAGACCTGCATGGGCCACCACTTAAACTGTATCATGCCCAGAACCAGAATACTGGAGAGCGGGGGACCGACACAGCCAGCTACATATATAGAAGTGTAATCCATCTCGACATACGGTCACGGATGTCTAGATGCATGAGGGTTTATTTACAAGCCATCGGTCTCTTATGTTCAAAAACAAGCCTAGTGTCTCAATCTCAAGCAAGCAAGTAAATGTAACAAGATGTTAGATCATCAGACATACAAAGTAAGGCGTCCCAAATATTACATATTTAGATGATCATGAAGCCAGTCATACAAAATACGAAAACTAGCAAGGGTTTAAGTTATACATGATCAACCCAAGGATTTGTCAATCATGTTACAGCCCTTAGGCAGACATGAATGTAAATTCAACACGAGCTAACACTTGCTCGGCTGCTAAATGCCTCAAAAGAATAATTTATAATAGTGTGGGAGAGCAAAATAAAACCCACTTGTTGCCAGGGTTACGTCTAGTATTCACCATCTGGCTGGAAGGCTGGGAGATCCTCGAAAGCTACTCCAAAATCTAGCCATACAAAACCAGCTGGATCAGACCCCAAAAAGAGCAAGTGCCATAAGGGAGGCTTTACTTAAGAACTAAAACCAGTATATTAGCACATAAAGACATAATTGATAATGAAAGACATGGGTTAAGGAAATCAGGACGATAAATGATAAGATAACTAAAAAACTATTCCGGTAACCAAGTTACAACCCGTAAACCAAACAAGGACCGGGGTTGTAACCCTTCACCTGAACAGAGCTTAGTCTCCACTCATTTATCGACAAGAGTAAAGCATAACAGTAATGTGCTAAAGTAATCCTGAACTGGCACTATCTAGACAAGACTAAACTAGACTCCATCCATCAATCACGGCCAAGCAACAAGTACGGCTTGATACTTTTAACTAACTAGGGTTATCACAAGCCTAATTACTAACAAGCTACAAAGAGATGTTCCAACAGCCACAACCCCTGCAGACTTTATCCAAGTTATCCAGTTGCAAGTTGAGAGAGTTGGATTAGGTGACTTGGGGTACAACACATGACAATGTGTAATGCCCGTATTTCGGAATACGTATTTTGATTAGGCGTATATGTATTTCGAACCTGTATTTTATTTTCTCAGATTATGGCCTGTAATTGTGTTTTGGCTTAAACTTGCGGATTTTGGTTTTCTTGTAAAACGGGTTTTGGACCTGGCTTGGTTTTATATTGTGGAGAAAGAATTGGTTTGGTTTGGTTTAGTATGCATTGGAACACCATTAGCTAAACCTCCACCCTCAACACAATATATCATCCCTCATTAAAGCTCCACCTAACTTTTCTCTCTCCTCATTACTCTTTCATTTAATTTCTCCATCTTTTTCTTCTTCCTTCCTCCATACAACACCCAACCCCATAGGCAAGTGCACCTTGCCACCACATAAGGATCCTATTTTATTTGTCCATTAGCTAGATTAGGCCATGGTGAACAATATTAGAACTTAGCAATTTGTGATTTGGAGCTTCCATTTTTCTAGATCTAAGTTTTTACCATTTGCGGATTTTCTTGGTTTTGATCTATTAAACTTAGATTTTTCCTTGTTTTGAGGCTTCCATGTGGAAGAAAATTCAATTTTACACAAGTTAGAACTTTGAAAATCCAAATTTCGTTTTGATTTGGCCAAGTTATGAAGATTAGAAAATTTGAGTTCTTGGGGTTTTTCTTTCGGCCTGATGGAGAAGAAGACTCAGCCAGCGCTCTTTAGCGCTAGGATGAACCGTGTAACCCCCCTCTTCGGCCTGTACTCTTTAGCGCATGGCCGAACTGCGCAACTCCTCGCCAGCACATTGTACTGAGCTGACTTGCGCTGGCGCTCTTTAGCTCCAGCGCCTTCTATCCCCTAGCGCACTTGACCGCTCGCAAGCCGACCCCAGCGCACTTGACTGCTGTGCAGCTCACTCTCAGCTCGGCTCGGCTCCAGCACAACTCAATCCTGCGCAGTTCAACCTAGCGCAACCCAACCTGAGCGCAGTCCATTCCCCTGCGCAGTCCATTCCCCTAGCGCAATCTGATCTCCTGCGCAACCTATTTGTCCATGGTGATTTGGTTTTATTTTCTTGGACTTGGCTTCTCTTTGTGGGTTGGAGTTTTGAGATTTTGTTCCACACAACACGACAGTCTCGACCCAATACGACCTGGCACGGTTTTCGGTGCTTTGCTTATGACTAGTACAATTTTTCGTGATTTCTGTAAAGTATGATTCTAGTACTTTCTGATCTTCTTGATAGTGACCCGATGGGGTGCGCCCTTAATTTTAATCTGTGATCCATGATTAATCTTTGCAACTGGATAACTTGATAGTGGCCCGTGGCGGCGCACTCCTGACTTGTAACTTGTAACTTGTAACTTGTAACTTGTAACTTATAACTTGTAACTTGACTTGATACTGTTGCGATGGCTAACTTGACTCGTATAATCAACTCTGACTCCGTGGGTGTTCATTCTTGTTGCTTCGTACAATCCACTTGTCTTGTCTTGCATCATGTCTAGGACGTGACTCCCTGGTTACCACGGTCAGGGATTCACACTGAATATGGATTAGGCTAATGACTAGATCAAACTATAGTTCATGGAGAATTTCCAGTCACAGGCGATCTTGTTATCTGGGCACTTTAAATGGACTTGTAGCCTGCCGACGAGTAGGGCATATTTCCAGCACACTGTCATGTGTTGCACCCTATAAGTCACCTAAGGGTATATCGTCTCCTGGGCGATGTACCCAACCATACTCTCAACCCGCGGAAGGATAACTGGATAGTCTGCAGGGCTTGGGACTGGGAATTTCTCATTTGCATCTTGTTAGTAATTAGGCTTGTGATAACCCTAGTTAGTTAAGTAGTAAGCCGTAGTAATTGCTTGGCCGTTTGTGAATGGATGGTGTCCAGCCCTGTCTAAGTCTCGTCTAGTCCCTGTACCTGGTACCCCTGAATACGATTGTTTTACTTATCTTAACAATAAATGGGTAGAGACAAGTGCTATTCAGGCGAAGGGTTACGACCCCGGTCCTTGTTTGGTTTAAGGGTTGTAACCTGGCTCCCGGAATGGTTCCACGTCCCTAGTCGTTTATTGTCCTGTTGTACTCTTTATTACTTGTACTTTCTTCTATTTTCTTATATTCTGATATGCTGGCTTTTGTTCTTATTTCGTGGCCTCCTTTGTGGCACTTGCTCTTTCTGGGGTTTGACCCAGCTGGTTTTGTGTGGCCAGATTTTGGAGCAGCTCCCGAAGATCTATCGAACCTCCATCCCGATGGTGGCGACTAGAAGGAACCCGGGCTACGAGTGGGTTTTCTATTTTGTTTCGCTTACTTCATTGTAAAATTATTCTTTTGAGGCGTTTAGCCGACGAGCACCTGTTAGCTCGATGCATATTTACTTACTGTCTGCCTACGGGCTGTAACATGATTAACAATCCTAGGGTTGATCGTGTATGACTTAACTTTTGCTAGTCCTCGTATTTGTATGACTAGCTTCATGATTAGCTGAATATATAATATTTGGGATGCCTTTTATTGTATATTTGGTGATCTAACATCTTGTAACTATATTACTTACTTGAGATTGAGACAATAGGCTTGACCTTAAGAGACTGTTGGCTTGTAGTAAACCCTCATATCTAGACAGTCGTGACCGTATAGTGAGGTAGATTCCATTTCAATATACGTAGCTGGCTATGTACGCCCCCGTTCTCCAGTATTCTGGTTCTGGGGCGTGACATAGTTTAAGTGGTGGCCCATGCAGGTCTTGGCATTCAAGAATGTGAGGGTTTACCTAATAGATGTCTCAATCAGTACTCGTCCTTGATCTCCGTTCATATCTCTGAATCTCTGGATTCTTGCCCTGATCATGAGCTTGTATCGTTGATCTGTCATGGTCCTTCCTTATTGTTTCTCTGTATCGTCTTCTTCAGCGGCACTGTACCTGACCCTGCCGATCAGCAAGGTAGAGCACTTCCCGTGGACCAGTAGCAACCCGGAGATCAAGTCCAGCATTCCGGAGTAGCCTCCAGAGTTGTACCTACTGGAGGAGAGCCCCCAGTTCAGCCCATTCGACATGCCGAGCCTGATGATGGCACCTTGGTAGGTCTTATCAGGACCTTGATAGCTTCCCAGGATCGTAGAGGAGACGCCTTGCACCAGGCAGTGGCAGATGCTTTGACCAGAGGCGGTCATCCAGGGAACAGCGCGACCAACAGCTTCAAGCACTTGAACCCTCCATTCTTCGACGGCAGCGAAGATGCGATTGCCGCGGACGCTTGGCTTCAGGATACCGAGGTGGTTCTGAAAGCAGGTAGGACACCTGAGAATGAGAAGGTGGCGGTGGTACGCCTACAGTTGCTGGACTTAGCTCACAGTTGGTGGGCGGCACAGGCCGTGGGATTAGCGGCGCCAGTTACTTGGGCAGTGTTTAGAGAAAGATTCCAGACTAAGTATTTTGATGCTGTAGCTCGAACGACCTACAGACGAGATTTACCAACTTGAAGCAAGGAGGCAGAACGGTCGACGGTTATGCATCTGAGTTTTCTAGACTCAGTAGGTTTGCCCCCACCTTGGTGGCGACCGAGTTTGATAGGGCCCAGCGGTTCCAGCAGGGACTGCATTTGGAGATCTTGTTGGCAGTTGAGCAGTTCGAGCACGAGACGTTTGAGGCAGTATTGAGAGCAGCTAAGAGGCATGAGTACACCTCCCAGAGGATCGTGGATAGGACCGGTGGTAGGAAGCGATCCCACAATCAGATGCACCAATCATCAGCTCCAGCTTCGGCAGCTAGAGGTTTGACCATTGGAACTCCGAGGCGGACGGCCTCAGTAACGTCGGTTCAGCATTCAACCCGATGTACCCGCAACAGCAGAAGCAGAAGCGGACTTCCGTGATGGGATGTTCTCATTACGGGAAGCCAGGGCACGTGGTGGCAGATTATCGTAGGGCGCAGGGATTGTGCCTGGCTTGTGGAGCGGCAGATCACAAGATAGGAGCCTGCCCGAATAGGGGTAGTTCGTCCTCTTCTAACCTAACCAGTTCATCGGTTAGGGGACCAGCACCTATGCAACAGCAGTACCCGAGGCCATTGTTGCCTCAGGCCTAGGCGTTTCATCAGCAGAACCAGCAACAGTACACCCAGGCTCAAGTGCAGAGCAGACAGAGAGGTTTCCAGCAGAGGGGACCCGCAGCCAGAGAACAAGATCAGGCCATGATGATGACTATGGAAGAAGAAGTTGCACCAAGTGAGGTAGTGGCAGGTACTATTCTCGTCAACTCCTTTCCAGCATCGGTATTATTTGATTCTGGTGCATCGTATTCATTCATGTCTGTACGATTCGCGACACGATAGGATTGGAGCCGAGTCATTATCAGCGAGGCTCAATATACTTACTGGAATGGTCTTGTGGAAGTAGATCGAGTGTTTTCCTCGTATCGGATCGTAGTTAGCGGTAGAGAGTTCCTCGCTAGACTTATAGAGTTCCCTATGGCAGACTATGATGTAGTCTTAGGTATGGATTGGTTGAGGAACCAGTATGCTAGGATAGACTGCCATGTTGGCAGGGTTGTCTTTAGTATTCCAGACGAGCCAGAGTTTTCATTCTCCAGAGGCGCAGTGGAGCCATCTTCCCCAGTATTGCGGATGACAGTAGCAGCACAGTTACCCCGAATAGTTGAAGAGTTTCCAGATGTCTTCCCAGAGGAACTTCCAGGGATGCCGCCAGAGAGAGATCGAGTTTACTATAGACTTGATCCCCGGGACAGCACCAGTATCAGAACGAGTCTACAGGATGGCGCCTTCAGAGTTGGAGATTTTGTACAAGATGATTGAAGAACTGAGGACCAAGGGATTTATTCGTGCAAGTGGGTCGCCTTGGGGAGCCCCGATGCTTCTTGTGAAGAAGAAGGATGGTACGTCCAGGTTATGTGTAGATTATCGTACCTTGAACTCAGTGACAATCAAGAACAGATACCCTCTCCCGAGGATAGATGACTTGTTTGATCAACTCAAAGGGGCTTCAGTGTTTTCAAAATAGACTTGCGGTCAGGATACCACCAGATCAGAGTCAGAGAGCAGGACATCCTGAAGACAGCTTTCCGATCAGGTATGGGCATTGGAAGTTTCTTGTTATGCCCTTTGGAGCAACCAATGCGCCAGCCGTATTCATGGACCTCATGAATCGTATTTTCATGCCTTACGTGGATCAGTTCGTGATCGTGTTCCTAGATGATATCCTGGTCTACAGCAAGAGCGAAGCAGAGCATGAGCAGTATTTCAGAATCGTCCTTCAGACGCTTAGAGAGCATCAGTTGTACGCCAAGTTTAGTAAATACGAGTTCTGGCTCGATCGCATTTGTACTTGCGTCACATCATTACTCGAGGAGGAGTAGAAGTGGATCCCCAGAAGATTGTGACTATCGAGACATGGCCAGTACCTAGCTCAGTGGCAGAGGTTCGCAGCTTCCTTGGATTAGCCGGCTACTACCGACGATTCGTTTCAGATTTTGCGAGGATTTCAGCGCCGATGACCCAGTTGACCCGCAAGGATGTGCAGTTTGCTTAGACAGCAGAGTACCAGGAATCATTTGAGAAGTAAAGCAAGGTTTGATAACGGCTCCCATTCTCGTACTTCCAGATGGGACCGGAGGATTCACAGTTTTTACGATACTTCAGACAGAGGATTGGGGTGTGTCTTGATGGAGCATGGAAGGTAATATCTTATGCATACGTCAACTTCGTGATCATGAGAAGAATTACCCGACCCATGACTTGGAACTGGCAGCAGTAGTGTTTGCACTTAAGCTTTGGCGGCACTACTTGTATGGAGATAGAGTGGAGATATTCACTGATCACAAGAGCCTGAAGTATGTTTTCACCCAGAAGGACCTTAATATGCGGCAGAGAAGATGGCTTGAGCTATTGATGGACTATGATATGGATTTGTAGTATCACCCAGGAAAGGCCAACGTTGTAGCTGATGCGTTGAACAGGAGAGCCGGAGTTTATTTCCTGACGGCGCAACCATAATTATTGGCAGATCTTCAAAAGATGGGAATTAAAGTGGTTCTTCCTACCAACGTGGTGTTGATGGCCAGTCTACAGGTTCCGTCCAGCATAGTTGATAGGATCCGGAGAGCGCAGTCAGCAGATTCCAAGCTTCAGCGACTCAGAGCAGAGTGTGAGGCAGGAAGAAGGCCAGAGTTATGTATCCATGAAGATGGTACACTTCGACACGGCACTCATCTTTGTGTACCCAGTAGAGATATCAGACAGAAGGTCATGGCAGAAGCTCACAGTTCACAGTATTCTATTCATCCCGGTGGCACGAAGATGTACCGTGATATTCGTCAGCATTTCTGGTGAAATGGCATGAAGAGGGAGATAGCCCGATTTGTCTCTCGGTGTTCGGTTTGCCAGCAGGTTAAAGCTGAACATCAGAGGCCCGCTGGACTTCTTCAGCCCTTGCTGATTCGAGAATGGAAGTGGAGCATGTGACCATGGATTTTGTGACTGGATTCCCCAGGTCCCCAGCTGGTCGGGATGCTATTTGGGTTATAGTTGACAGGCTCACGAAGGTGGCTCACTTTCTTCCGTTCAGAGTTCGACAGTCTACGGCTCAGCTAGCAGAGATGTACCTCAGGCAGATTGTCAGGCTTCACAGTGTGCCCGTCAGTATCACCTCGGACCGAGATTCAAGGTTTACGTCACACTTTTGGCGCAGCCTGCAAGAGAGTTTGGGAACTCACCTTCAGTTTAGCTCAGCTTATCATCCGCAGACAGATGGCCAGTCGGAACGCAAATCCAGACTCTTGAAGAGATGTTGAGATCTTGTACCCTTGACTTCGGTGGTTCATGGGAGGATCACCTGCACCTGGTGGAATTCTCGTACAACAATAGTTTCCAGGCCAGTATTCAGATGGCTCCGTTCGAGGCACTGTATGGTAGGAAGTGCAGATCCCCGTTAGCCTCGGATGATGTTGGAGAGAGGCAGATGCTCGGTCCAGAAATGATTGCCCAAACAGTTGAAGTGGTCAGAAGAATCAGAGATCGTCTTCGAGTGGCCCAAGATCGCCAGCGGCATTGGACCGATGTTCATCGACGTCCCTTAGAGTTTGCTATCGGCGACCATGTATTCCTTAGGATCTCGCCTAACCGCGACATCATTCGCTTTGGCGTACGGGGAAAACTTAGTCCTAGGTATATAGGGCCGTTCGATATCCTGGAGCGAGTAGGATGTATCCTATCGTCTCGCTCTTCCGTCGTCGCTAAGTGAGGTGCATAATGTATTCCATGTGTCCCAATTACGACGGTACATCCCGAAACCGAGCCATATCCTGGACCATTCGGAATTGGTTGTTGGTACCAACCTTTCGTATGAGGAAAGGCCCGTGTCTATATTGGACCGGAGAGAAAATACTTAAGAACAAGACTATACTTAGTCTGTGTTGCTTGGGGTCATCACTCTCTAGGTGAGTTAACGTGGGAGCGTGAGGACGACATCGATCGCGTATCCCGACTTGTTTGACTCGTAAGGTATAATGTCTTCCTTATGCCTTATGCTTTCCATCCCTTGCTTGCATGCGTGATTGTTTGATTGTTTGCTTAGTGTAGCTTACTTGTGGATAGTATAGCTGGCTCTTACATCACTAAGCATCTTGATTTAAATTCCGAGGACGGAATTCTTTTAAGGTGGGTAGAGTTGTAATGCCCGTATTTCGGAATACGTATTTTGATTAGGCGTATATGTATTTCGAACCTGTATTTATTTTCTCAGATTATGGCCTGTAATTGTTTTGGCTTAACTTACGGATTTTGGTTTTCTCGTAAAACGGGTTTTGGACCTGGCTTGGTTTTATTTTGTGGAGAAGGAATTGGTTTGGTTTGGTTTAGTATGCATTGGAACACCCTTAGCTAAACCTCCACCCTCAACACAACATATCATCCCTCATTAAAACTCCACCTAACTTTTCTCTCTCTCATTACTCTTTCATTTAATTTCTCCATCTTCTTCTTCTTCTTCTTCTCCTTCCTCCACACAACACCCAACCCCATAGGCAAGTGCACCTTGCCACACATAAGGACCCCATTTTATTTGTCCATTAGCTAGATTAGGCCATGGTGAACAACATTAGAACTTGGTATTTTGTGATTTAGAGCTTCCATTTTTCTAGATCTAAGTTTTACCAATTTCGGATTTTCTTGGTTTTGATCTATTAAACTTAGATTTTTTCTTGTTTTGAGGCTTCCATGTGGAAGAGAATTCAATTTTACACAAGTTAGAACTTTGAAAATCCAAATTTCGTTTTGATTTGGCCAAGTTATGAAGATTAGAAAATTTGAGTCTTGGGGTGTTCTTTCG